>CAKNWW010306402.1:0-10992 GCA_932074435.1 Andricus kollari | reverse complement strand
GCCATCACTCCTCTTCATACTCCTGTATCATTTGTCCCTTCTTATTGCTCTTATAATCCCCTTCCCTTGCCCTTCTGTGACACCCCCCTCCCAAAAACTTTTTATTACACTGTCTACCTGCTCCACTACAAAATTGACGCCTCCCCTCTCCAGCCCTCTCAAATATACCATTTATCCCCTTTTTAACTGATTCCATGACCCCAACCCCTCCGAAAATTCCTCATATCATCTACCCATGACCTTGCCCTCCCCTTTAACCTCTCGCTTTAACACTTTCATACAATACATTTCCCCTTCCACGTACCTACAAACTGATGCATAATGTAATTCCCCCCTTCCCAAACCGGACACCTACTCTACCGACGGATAGTATCGGACCACTAATCAGGTGACCTATTAAAAATTAGCCTTGACTTTAAAAGGTGATAGCGTCGTCCAGAATATAGATAACAAAATATTTTTTAAATAGTCGGAAAGCCTCGAAACTATCGAAACACGATGCGGCAATGTATTTTTTATTTAGCATGCTCGCACATAAAAACTATTATTTCATGACCCCTGGAAGATTTTTCATTGCTTAAAAGTACAAATGAAAGGTAAGATTCTGAAGATTACTTTCGTGAAATATCAAGTTAGTAAATTAATTTTCCTAGCTCCTACCAAGCGTTGAATTAGAAGTACAAAATTCCTTTAAAATCGAGATTTTGTTGTCTTTCTCACGCCATATTCAGTACCCACAAGGCTATATTACATTATAACTAATGCTGATTTAACGCAGAATTTAATAAGCTTTCCAACAATTTAAAATAATATTGTTATATGTATTTTTAATGCGCTATCACCTTTCAAAGTGAAGACTAATTTTCAATTTGTGTCCCGGTTAGTAGTCTGATAATATCAGTGGGTAGAGTATATGTAAACATTTTGTCATTAACGTAGATATTCAAGCTCGTATTCGAACTTCATCGAGTTTCAAGATTTTAATGATTTCTCGACAATTTCAACCATTCGCTCAATACATTCAGTCAAAGAAATAGAAAGAGTGAAAAACAGGTTGAAATTTTAATATTAAATATTCATGATTGTTTTTTTACATGGTGGCGATTTGAAATATAAATTCAATTATCTTTAATTTCTATGTTCGTCCAATTAAAATTGTAATCATGAATATTTCAGAACTTCAACACTTGTAATTGTGTTCCTCTTAAGGTAGTTGTACTAAAAATAAAATCACTGAAAGAAATAGTTCTATGATTTGAATAATCAAAATAATATTACTAATGATATCATTTCAAATGAAAAATACTATTTTAATGAAAAAATGGCGCAACTTACAAAAATGATTTACTTTAAATTTTTGTTTGCAATTTAATTTTTTCTTACTATCGCTTCTTACCCATTTTTGAAAAATGGTTGAATTTATAATAAATGATAACTTATTTTTTTCGAGGAAAACATTCTCTACAATCTCTTTTGTATCCAGTTTTGAAAATAAATGTTGCTTTTGCTGGAATCTTTAAAATTATTATTTTTTTTAATAAAACAAGTTTTAAATTGTTGAAAAAAAGAGTTATGTATAGTCTTAGCATTTTCAGGACTCCCATTAAAATTGCGCTTTAAAAGTTTGGTAACCTTCAAAATATATAAATTAAAATCTATATATTTTGTACAAAAATGTTTAATATAAAAACTGCATAACTCCAAGCTGATAGATTCAATAATTCGATAATATTGGATAAACAGCTAGATGGTTTCCTTCATATGATCCTATTTAAATTTTTCTTCTATCCCTGATGTTTTTGAAATACGGAATTTCATTATTATATTCGCCAAATAAAGACGAGATGAAACTTCAAATGAAACTGAGTTCATGAAACGGTAAATTAACTCGTCATGGGGCTGACAATGTCAACATTTTCACCATTAATGCAACATCGAAATAACAATCATCAACCTGTAATCGCGGTTGCAGGTATCTTATTTATATAAACCAATTTGTTGCAAGTACAGACTTCCTCTCAATAATCACAAAAGTCACCTGCATTACACAGAATCGGGTCCAACCCATTCAGCCCCAACAATATAATCACAACTCAGCACTTTTCACCACTGGCCTCTTATCGCTTCGAGATATCATGCTCGATCGTTCAAAGTCAAACAGACTTGCAGATTTTTATTTATTTCTTTGGAGAGCGGCAGAAGTTTCGATGTTTATCAATTGAAAGGAAGCAAAGGCATTCATTTTTCGATACGAAATTATACTACAGCCTCTTTATTAATAATCATCAGAACAAACAAGCGCGCGATATAGCCCTTCCAGTTCTCTCCTATATAATTATTGTTAATATTTTAAAAAAATTGGAACTGAATTAAACACTATGCCCTCTTTTTCAGCCCAGCCATCGTAGGGATAATTCACATGAGATATTTAAATTTTTGAGATATCTCACGTGAAACCTTTGAATATCCAAAAATGTCCCAAAGCCTTTCAGGATATCTCAGGAATATCGTAATTTCCATATTGTCCCTATCTTTCTTAATCCTCTCATTCTTTTATATCTTTCTGTCTATTGTTTATATTTCTATATAAAGGATATAAATATATATAAAATATAAAATCGTCCACCTATCTTTCTGAATCTTCTCTTTTTTGTCCCAGTTTATCATTTTTTACCATTTTAATAGTAGATTGTGTACCTACGCAATAAAGTTGAACTTTATACGAGGATAAAACGACTTTACTGCCGTGGTGCATACGATACTTTATCTGAAATAGGCAGAATATGCGCGAATTTATCTTCCCAAGGAGTGGACGTAAAATGGAGTTTGATTGTACACGCGCGTGGGTCAACGTTATAAGTCCAAAATCCACTTCGTAGTTTAACGTAGTTTAAAAATTAATTCTTATTCATATTATTAATCTTTTTACTTTCATTTCTCACTCACTTCTTCCTGTTTGCTGTCACTTTACGTGCCGCTCGTCGCAGTACAATAAAGTGCTATTTTACTGCCCCTCTGCGGACAGGAAAAGAGCGCTTATTTTGCCTATTTTTGGCAATTCTTGGCTACTTTTTGTTAAAATATTAATTTTATGTTTTTTTTCTTAAGGTTACTTTTATGTAAACCAGTCTATGCCTCGTCTATGCATGTCTATATTTCTCTATCGCCTGTCAATATTCATGTCTTTCTTTTTGTGACTTAAATGGGCAAACAATTTTATTTTTTATTTTTCTGAATAAAAGTAGTTACGCTATTTTTTCAAGTTCCTTCTTTTCAATTCTATATCTTTACTGAATTCCTCATTTTGTAACCTCGTCAACTTATGTCCATCCTTTGTCTATTCATGTCTAAATGTTTCTGTGTTTTTGCGAATATTATCCTGCGTCTATTTGTCTGAATTCTCTCTTTTTTATTCCTGTAATCTATAAAAATTGATTTGCGTCAATCTTTTTATATATCTTTCAAATTAATGGTAGTCTATCTAATTTTTTCAAACGCCACTTTTCTATGGCATTTACGTCAATACGTCTCTAGATTATTATTAAGATAATTCTACATCTTTTCATTCAATCCCCCTATAGCCCTCTTTTCTAGTCCCTTTTTATATAACTTAGTCTCTATAGGTTATCCCGAGTCTATTCATACCTATCCTTTTTTATCCCCTTGTGAATATATAAATCTCCGAATATCTTTATTTATCCCTTTATTTTTTTCCAGTACACATAATATATTTCACGTCAATAGATTACTATTATATTATTCTATTTTTCAAATTGATAATTTTATTTATTATCATTTAGGAATACAGTTCATAGCATTTCATTTCATAACCACAAAATAATTTAAAATAATTTTCGTTTATTGTTTCAAGGAATAATTATGTATACAAATAACATCAGGCTTTTTATTCATGTATAGTCCAATTTCGAAATTCAAAAAATGATTTTTTAATAATCAGAACTCATAATGATTTCTTTCTTTGACTACATTTTGCTCATATTCCACTTTCATTAAGAGAAAAAAGCTGTGAATTCGATCTTGGGTGTTTCCACTTTCTTTTTTTTATTCATCATTATTGTATGGTGCTTGTGTAATGAACACTTTGTTTTATCATTATGATTAATTAGCAAATATATATGTATGCTCCCTCATAAAGGATGCATTAAAGATTTTTTGTAAATCTTTTAAAATTATTAATTAAAATATTTTTGATTAAAATACTAAAGAAAATAATCGATATCCACCTCATTTTTAAATTATTCAAAACATATTTGAAGTAATATTTTACTCTTATTATAATTTTTTGCAGAATGGACATGATTTCTAAGCATTTAATCTTAACAATCAAATAGACAAATATGATACTTACTGATGTTTTATGAAAATTAATCTATACAATGAACAACCAATCTAAAATTATGATGAAAACAGGAATCATTAAAATAAATTAGACCCGTGGATTCCGATGAAATCTAATCATCTTTCCTGCAATCCTGCAAAATTTATTCAAATACCTTGAGATTATTTAAAACCACTTAAAATCATTGAAATCCTTGAGAATCTGATAAAATCCGTTAAAATGCTTTGAAAATCCCACGGAATCTTTTAAAATATTAATTAACAAAAGCCTGCGTAAGGAAATATTCTTTATTTTCTTTGGTAGTATGTCGACGATTTCAAATTATGCGTCATTACGAGTAACTGTGATGTATGTGACAAAAAACCACTAAAATCTCAATTTCACAAGATTGTACATTCGTAACTATAAATTAAAAATCCACTGATTTTTATAATCTATATTTATTAAAAATTTGTTTTCCAAATATTATTATCTATTTACATTTTTATTCAAAAAATGAGGTTCATTAACCTCTACAACTAAGCTCGAACTGTTGACAGGTTTTGGTATTTCACAATGAAATAGAAAAACAAAAAACAGATATGACACTTACCCCTTAATCTAATATTCAATCACCCTGTCGTAATTTATCATTAAAAATAATAAAAGTGTAAGATTTTTATGGAAGAAAAATTCAAATCAAAAGACCAGATGACACAATTAAGAATGGAGATTTTATAAACGTTCTTTTTAAATTCTTTAAAAACGCATTACATTTTTGAAATCCTAACATAATGATGAAATCCCTGATTTTTGTGAAATTCTTTGAAATTTATAGAAATATCATGAAATGTATAGAAACTTTTAATATCTATTGAATTCACATTAAAATCCTTTAAAATTTCGTGACGTCCCTTGAAATCATTCGAAATACCCTAAAATCTTTAAAAGTCCTATGAAATACTTGAAAATTCATGTAAAGTTTAAAATTTTTTTTGAAATTCCATTAAAATTGTATGATTTTTTGAAATCCTAGGAAATTTTTTAAATAATATCAAATCCCAGTCCTCTTCTGTAAATATTATACAGGGTGTTTTATTTAACTTGAGACATCAAAATATCTCAAGAAATACGCATCCTTTGAAAAAATATCCGAAATAAAAACTTTTTATTTTCGAGGGGAAAAGCGACTTTGAACCAATTGACCCCATTCAAACCCCCCAGGAGGCAGGAAGAGGGGGGGGGGTAACTTTGTAATTTCAAATGGGAACCCCAATTTTTTTTCACAGATTTAGATTCTCCTTCATGAAATACGTAAGTTTCATTCAAAAAAAATTTTTCGATTCGCGAAAAAAGCCACCCTCAAGGTCTCCTGAGGGGAGGGGGGGGGCGGTTAAATTTCGTTCAAAGTCGCTTTTCTCCTCGAAAATAAAAAGTTTTTATTACGGATATTTTTTTCATAGGATGCGTATGATTTTAAGATATTTCGATGTCTCAAGTTAAAAAAAACACCCTGTATAAAAACTATGGCACGAAAAAATCCATATAACAAGAATTTTATTCTAGCCATTATTTGCTTACTTTAATTATATTGTAAAGGATAATAATAATGATATTTTAATGTATATATTTTAAGCCTTGAGAAGCAGATCTAATTGTTATTATGACTTACAATATATCGTAAATGCTTTATGTCAAAAGACTGTAATTAAATACGAAAAATTATAATTATAAAATAAAATCGCACTTATTAATCTAGCGAATAATTATTTTCACACTTATTTTAATTAATATGAATAGGAAAAAGATGTTTTATATTTATCTGAAATACTTTTTTCCACTCAATTCAAAATAGAATAATTCCGACTTTTGTATTTTCATCCATAAAAGTATTAAAATTAACAAACCAAATTCAGTTATCGTAATCAACTCTCTAAATTTGAATTAGTAAAATATGACTGATTATTATATTATATTTCTACACGCATGCGCACTATCTGAACTCGTAGTTATAGGTTTCTTAAACATTTTTAATGTAGCGAGACCACCCTACAGTAGATAATGAATCTACAATAGATAATCATTATTTTATAATACTAATTCATGACATAAATAATTGAATTCAATTTAATTCATAGTTTAGCAACTATACGTGTTGCTGAATAAAAATAAAAATTAATTATTTGAGGTATATTTGCGCTTTTAATTATTGATTATCCACTGTAGGCCCATTATCTACTTTAACTGTACAAATGAATTTAATGTTCGAAAATATTTTATTTATTTATATTCTTCATGAGAAGTGCAATTTCAGAATTATGTAAATAATGATAATATGAGAAAACAACAGAAATGAAACAGATCAACAAGTGTGCAGTGGAAAATTAGATTTATTTTCTGAAAAAAATTCCCAGCTTTCTAACCTAATATTTTAATAGTTTTGAAACTATTCTTCTTTAGTTTACACATAAATGATTAAAAATCCTATTTATTTATCGCAGGCTTTGCAGTATTTCCCCTTTTTCCGCTTTTCCCTTCTCCTCATTTTTAATCTTAAATGCGAACTGAATTAATAAAACCCAGTAAGAGAATCTAACTAATTTTCATTGAAAATCAATTATTTTGGATCGGAAAGCTTACTGCTACTATATTTTTTGTTGAAAATTCATCCCTTTTGTTGAAAATTTTTATTATTTGGCTGAAAATTTAATTATTTTGTGAAAAAATCAACATTTTGTTAAAGACTCATCCTTTTTGGTGGAAAATTGGCCTTTTTGGGGTTTAAAGTTGAACTATTTTGGTAACAAATTTAGTTATTTCGTAGAAAATGAACTTCTTTTATTCAAAATTCATATTTTCGGGTTGGAAATTCGCCTTTTCGAATTCAAAACTTTGACAATTTGGTTGCAATTTTTTTTCCTTGACTGAAAAATCTTTCTTGGTTAAATATTCACCTCATATTTTGAGAGTTCGACTTTTTTTGTCTTAAAAATTCATCTCTTTCGGTAGGAAATTCATCTTTTTTGCTTAAAAATTCAACTATTGGGTTGAAACTTAATCTGTTTTGGCTGAGGATTCAACAGGACCATTTCGCTGGCCCAACCACCCACGCAAATTCAACTTTTTTTTGTGCCAAATATTTAGTGCAGAATTTGTTCAAATTTGTACAACCAAAATTAGAATTTGTGCAGCACCGGGAGTACCTGATAACTCAAAAAAACACTTACCGGGCCAGTGAAACGTTTCGCTGGCCCCGACATTATCCAAAATCAACTTTATATAGGCGTATTATTTTCGTCTCAATTAGTTCAAATTTGTGCAACCAACTTCAACCCCTAAAAACTACTCCCAATGCGGCAAACACCATGGCCGGACCAGCGAAACGTTTCACTGTCCCCGACATTATCCAAAATGAACTTTATATGGGCGTATTATTTTCGTCTCAATTTGTTCAAATTTGTGCAATAAACATCAACCCCTAAAACCTACCTCCTATGCGGCGAACACCATAGCTGGGCCATATAAAGTTGATTTTGGATAATGTCATGGCCAGCGAAATGTTTCGCTGGCCCGGTCATGGTGTTTGTTGCAATTATTTTCTTACTCGACTGAAAACCCTTTTTTGTTTTATCATTCCTAATTTCGCTTCGAAAATTTATCTCTCAATTTCGGTAGAAAATTCAAATAATAATTTAACTATTATGCTGAAAATTCGTTTCTTGTGAATTGAAAATTAAGTATTTCAACTGAATTTTTTTAGGTGAAAATTTAACTATTTTTTTGAAACTTGAACTGCTTTGTTCAACTTTTTTTTTCATTTTAGATTCATAACCTTAGTTGAAAATTCATCTCTTCGGTCGTAGATTCATAATTTTAGTTGAAAATGTAGAAATTTTAAATAATTAAATTTAATATATTAACGACATTCATTTTATTTAAAAGAATTTATTCGATTATTTTCGTGAAAAATCACCTTATTTCTCTCGCTACAATGTATTTTACTATTGCAATCAATGAAATTGAAAAAGTAACTGATTGTTCAGTTAAAATCCTTAGTCCTGATTTAATTAGATGAATTTTTACTAAATCAGATTAAGTGAGAATATTCCAATTAAGATTGAAAAAGCATATTATGCACAAAGGGTATACTTTTTACATAGATTATGTATTGCTTCTTGAGTCAGTAATTGTACCTTTGGAAATTTTATCATTAATTTTCGAATTTTAAGTGCGGGAGTTTTATTAGGTGTAACTTTGCTGGGTAATACATTTCCTTTGTGGGCCTTTCCTTGACGGTCCTTTTCTGGGTCGGCGAATGGCGTGATTGCAATCAATTAGTCATTAATATCCGATCGACTAGAATACACTTGCACCCATAATTTACGATGATTAAGTGCGAATCGATTGAAATCGGTAGTCCGCATTTTACACCGTGTATCAAGTTATTTTACATCTTACATGGTGAGCGAAATTAACCATTCATTATAAAAGATGAATATTGAGAAACTACAAACCACGAAAGAAAAAAAATGCCTTAGGGCGATAACGAATTGAAAGTCTGAGAAATTAAACGAAGCTCGTGACTACGTATTCCGAAATTTCGGTACCAATAGCTGGATTTTTTCGGTACGAATTTCAGGGTGAAAGGTCTATTTACACCGAAATTTCGGTACAAATATCCAGATGTTTTCTTCACACATACACACTTTGTTAAATAAAAGGCACTAAGGAAGGTTTTTCTGGTACCAACTCTTTCTAATTTAAAAACAAAAAATATTTTTGACGATTTTTTTGTAATTATAAACATTCAAGAGCAGATAGATCTTTCGCAGTACCTTTTATGTTGAATTCAGCTTCCTAACATATATTTAATAATCTACGATTCATTCATTCTGAACTCGCATTGAACCTCCTATGTTTCAGCTCGCTTTTCGGGTGTTTTTTGTCTCGCGACTTTTTTTTTCCTGTCATTGTGACAGTTTTTTAGTACTCATATACGTCAGTTTGACATCTTATAAAAAAATTGTCTTCAACCGAAAATCGTTCCCCTTGATTTTCAAGTTATTAATTTCGCACTTGAAATTACAATAATAGAATTTTTTAAATCGTAATTCACAGTTTGAAAATTAGTTATTTTAACATCTTTGTTTCAAGATCCTAATTTAAGAATGCTTCAATTTTTAAACGATGATTGAAATTGTTTAATTTTAACGCTTCAAGTTTAAATTGACTACTTTTGAAATATTTCGGTTAAGAAGCATCTAATTTTTAACATTTTTAGAATCACTTTGAATGTAACGTGATACTATGAAATATGATCCTTATTAATCATATTTACAATCTTTGAAATTTCTCTAATTTTAATTTTGAAAAAATTAAATACAATAAAAAATTAAGAAAATAGTTTGTCAAATTCAAGCCTTACAAATAAGACGATTTTAAAGCTAGACATTGAAATGGAATAATTTTTATTTGAAATTGTTCCAAAAAATTAAAAATTGGTTATTTTCCATAATTGGAATCATACAGACATCTGCTTTTGGATTCTTGTTTTTTTAATTTTCAAATTAATATCTGAAAATTGTCCCATTTTTTGATAAAGATTTAAAAAAAATGAATGATTAAAAATGGATATATATATTTAATTGGATGATCTAACGAATTAATAATAATTCAAAATAAAGTGTGAAAAGTTAAATTATTGTGAATTAAAAAGTAAAACATTGTTTTGTTTGAAATAAAATTGAATACAAAAATAAATATCTGAAATTGATACCACAGTAATTGAATTATTTCTTTAATTTTGTAAGGTTATATTTAAAAGCTCTTAATTTTTATGTTGAACTCTGAAATTACGATTTTTTGTTTTATAAGTTTTAATTACGCGATTAAATTTTAAATAGTTGAATTTAGAAAAGTATAATCAACCATTTGGAAATTTCTGATTTTTAAATGATTTAAATGTACGTACAAAATGAAAAGTTAAATGGTTTGAGTATAAAAAAGTTTTGATATCACAATTCTTTGAAATACAAAAATTATTCAGTCCCAAATGAATTTCGGATTCATTTAATTTTCAGCGGTCCGTAGTCGAAATTTTTTAATTTGGAATGTTTCCCATTTGAAATTACATAATTTTGAACGTTTTTCTTCTAATAATTCAATTTCAAAGGTTTACAATTGCAAAATTTCCATTTTTACGGTGAAAATGACGGTATATTCATTTTTTTATTAGAAAAATCAGTCTAATCAATGTTCATGCTAAATGATAATTTGGTATTTTATAAAAATTAAAAATTCTAGAATTTCAGAAGCTTTGACTTTGAAATATTCATTTTAGTACATTTTGCTAACGCTCGAGCTGAAGGCTTTCATCAATCGGCACCAAACTAATTATCCGGTAAGAAGGCTTGAATAGAATAGGATTGGAAATTCCAATTCATGTTAGCACCTGATTTTTCCTTCGTTCTCTTAAACCAGAAACACTAATTAGAAAGAAGCAACTGCTATACGTTCCAATACACTTTGAAAAATATAATTTTCTACCTATCGAATACCAAAAGCAGTAAAAGGACAAGGTAAAATAAAAAAATTAATTAATTAATTACAGGAAATTAATTAAATAATTATTCAATTAATTATTCAAGTTAACT
>CAKNWW010306399.1:0-16880 GCA_932074435.1 Andricus kollari | reverse complement strand
TATGAGGCGCAGAGCGACACGCGAATATACATGTATGTACACGTGCAGACTTCAGAGTTGCACACACATTGGCGGCGCACTCACGATACTCGCTCGTTTGTTTACTCTCCACGTCGCTCCTGTGCGGACGCGCCACTCGGATACCGCTCACGTTGTCCCCCTCTTCCTTTCGGCATGTTCTCCCCGCACCAACGCCTTTACAGTTCACGGCAGATCTTTTTCCCTCTTTTTCTCCTCACTCTATCTCTTTTTTTCTTTCTTGCTTTCGGTATCTTTTTCTCTTACTTGGGTTTTTCTATCCTCGCTTCTCTTTTTCTCACACACTCACACACAATTCACCTCACGCGGCGAATGTCGCGGCGCGGCATTCTGCCAAGCTAGCCGGGGCTCGAAGAGACGAGAGAATAGAAGATAAAAAAAAACAAAAGGAAGATGACGAGGAATGAGAAAGAAAAGAAAGCGTGAGACCCGTGACCTCGGATCTTATTTGAACTGTGTGAAGAATACAAATGAGGAAATGAGCATGTGCGTTTGACAGGTTTCTGCATTTACTTCAGCTTATGGAAACTATAGTCGACAAAGATGATATCAGCTTTGTTTAGAATTTAAAAACAGTATCTGAAGACAATGGGTTTTGGCTGGTATTCAGATTGGAAGGCATTAAAATGCATTGACGAGACCAAGCTTTCGGGAACCAGATTTTGTTGTGGGTCGGGGGATCTGAGTACATTATGAATTATCCGGATCTGATGACCACGAATTACATTTCCGAGGCACGTTTGCACACGTAGGCGTACGTCCTCGTCCGTGAAACATCGATATGGACAGTGAAAAGAGACCTGCTACTCGTTTCCAGTACATTCACGCACCACTATCCGGTAACAATAGGGAAATCCCCCGTTTGCTCACCTGCATTTTTAAAGGCTACGTGCAAAAAGTTAGGCAACTTTTTCCTTGAGATTTTTTCACGTTACTAGTAGAAAAAAATAATTTGAACTGATAGTTTATTATGAACTCCAAAGGGTTTCCAAGACATCTGAAAGTATGAGGTGTCCAGCAAAGGGTAATGAACAAGAGAAATGCAGAGAGCGAGAAAAGGAACTAAATCTAAGAAATAAAGGAAAAGCTAGCGCTCCTTCTGCAATTAAAAGAGTCCAAACAATTCCTGAATTCTTAAACCAGAATTTTTCTTTTTGAGGTAAGAGAAAGAAACATGATCCAAGGAGCCCTTAACGTGAAAGGAGACGACAGCTAATTAAGGTCCACCGTCACGGCTTCCCTTTACTAAGTACCGTCAATTAAGCTTTCTGTCGTTCGATAGCGACGTTGAGCACCAAGACGAGCGGGAAAACCGCACTTTGAGTCTACGTGTAGTGAACACATATATATTCTTGTCTTCGTTAGCGCGATCTTAGTTCGCTCGTCCTCCAAGTTTACTCAAGCCGTTCTACCTTCTCTTAACTATATGACGTGACAGTGAAACGACGCAAAAAATTGCCGCAAAAAGAAGCTTCCTTAAAAACTTAAGAGACAACTCTCCGATATTATTATACCCATTCTAGTAATTCCAGATAAAGTTCTAAGATCAATTTTTACCATCCCTAGTTTCCAAGCAGCTCCTGATTTCTTCTACAGTCTCAATTCCCTGAAGGATTTACGACTTTCGCTGCATTTGGCACGAGATCTATCAGTGCAGTGCAGTGCAAGATAGTGCGCGCGTGTGGGACTGGGGTATGAGCATTGCACATTGCCATAGAAGGGTGCACTATCAGTTTAAGCCGATCCGTTTATGTCCGCGTAAACGTGTACCTACGTAAGAACGAAGCGCGGATATTCCGTGGACCTCACACTTGGATACCCCCACATGAAAAAAGGAAAACGATGCAAGACAAGAACGCACGATGCGTGAACGCATCCGCTTTGGCCGTGTGCGTAGGCACGCATCTCCTCGTCATACTTCAAGTGTTTATTCACGTCATTTGCATTGTCGAAAGGGAGAGAATGATTCGAACCGACGTCCGGAGGATGATGGTTCTTCCCTAGAAGGAGTCGATTGTATTTCCGCCCCTTGTTCCTAATGAGTCATAACTAAAAGGATTCAATTCCAAAATTTGTAAACGCCATGGACAAGTCTTGCTGGCAGTAAATGGATTGAGTTTCTATTCATTTGAACTATTTTCAATCTGTGAGATTCAACTGCAAAGAAACGTATCCATTTTTATCCTCCATCTATTTAATTAATCCTTTTCTATCTTTCTTTTCAATCCACAATCTGTCATATTTTAGTGAAATCCAGTCTTTATATCCAAAATTCATCCACATTTATTCTTCGCTATCCTCCGTTTATTCACGTAAATCATTTTTTATCTTCTTAAATCTTCAAAATCATCCCTATCATCTCGAACTCCAGTCTTTCTATCCAAGTTTATCGCCCTATTCACTATCGTTTTCTATAATCCGTTTGACAATCTAAAGTTCTGTTCATCTTTTTCAATCTCCATCTTATCTCTATTTCATGGGTGGCCGGAGGTTAGCCTTGTATAGGAAGAATGAGGTTCAAAATAATATAGCTAATTGTAGATTGCAAAGATTTAAAAAAAGGGACTTATATGGATACGCGGAGGATAGATTTAAATAAAATGACCGGGATTCAAAAACATAGACATAGAATCAAGGCAGATAGTTGAAATGGTTCAAAATATTATCCTCTATTGACAAATGATAGAAAAGGATGTCTGTCCATGATTTTCTATCCCTTCTGTAATATAAATCACCCCTATCCTTTTGAATTCTAGTCTTTCTATCAAAATTCATCCTCTGCTTATCTCTATCCCATGGACGGTCAGAAGTTTGACTTAGATAGAAATATTGGGATTCAAAAGAATAAAGGTAACTGTAAAAAGGTAGATTATAAAGATAATCGAAAATAAATATAAATAAATATGGATATACGGAGGTAGACCATAGTGTCCACTATGGTGTGTTTACATGGATAGAAACTGTCTCTTTCTTTATGCAAAAATGTCTATATCTCTCGAGGTGATTCTTCTGGAAGGCGATAAATAAAACCTTTCATTCTTGTAATGGCGCATGAGCGACGTGGAGTGGTCGGACGAAGTGATAACTTGCCATAAATGCGTCCAATTACTGAAAATTGCTGTTATAAGGGTCCGGCGCTCACGACTACATTGCACATATTCACAGGCGATTCTGTTTACCGTTTTATTACCACGAAAGGCATACTGTACATATCAACCTATACTAGTGGAGTATCATCCAATCGGTCATTTCCGCTATCGATCAGCCGAAACACGTCAACGTTGAATATTGAAAAATACTTCAGTACCAGAAGTATAATTCACTTCAGGAGTTGTTGAGGATGAAGCTTCCCCTTACTTGACAAATGAAATAAAAAAATAAAACGAGTTTATCTTTTTATCAGAACATGTTGAGTTATCGAGTTCGTCAATCATATCCGGCTCGAAGTGTCCCTCCAGTCTTATGTATTCATAGATACGCTCGATAGTTCTACCTGCACGCGTATATAAATTAACGCCAGTGTCATGTCTACTACTTTTTACATCTCGAGGGTACGCTCTCTATTTTTAAGTATCATACACAGAACCATATGAATTTTATGAGTTCACATGTCGCTATGAGATATGGTGTCCTCGAAGTTAGATCTTTATTGATGACGGCAATAATGAAACATTTTAAATGTTTATGAATTATTCAGCACGCGAAATCTTGTTACAACTCAGAGACAAATTTGACCGTTTGAAACGATGCTGGGAAAAGGAAAATATTATGCTAAATCTCTTTAGTAAGAGTGAATTTGCGTTTTGATTGCGGAAACATCTTAATGAATCCTAAGAACAAAATTTCTAGAATTGTAATATTGATGCTATGAGTGCTACTTTCTATGAAAAAATTCTCTGACGAGGGGATGATAAGTATTTGATTAAATTAGGGAAACTTTACGGTTAAATTGATATGAATGAATGGGCTCTGATGACTGCTCCCCATGTGAGGTATTGTTTAGGAGAGCACGGTGTGTCCGCATATGAGTGAACAAACCCCCATCCTCAAAAGCCTGTTACTCAACGAGACTGATGTCAAGGATGAAAACGAGGGTTGTAGGAGCGAGGCACGTGCCCTGAACCCAGTTTAGAGTGGTGGAAGGGCATGGATTAGGGGTTAGGAGATAGCAGGGGATCGGGCTGTGTTTTGTAGCGTGACGAATAACCGAATCAACCCTTCGAGGAGCAGACGGTGCAAAATCCCTAAAGCTGGGGTGGACCATGGATGATCGAGCACTTAGTGCTGAAGCGATATGCAGAACTCGGCTTTCTATCCACCTCGATTTCCAACGATTAATCCTCTTTTTTGTTATCTCTTTTTTAATTGGTTTAATTCGATTGTGATAAGTCTCTGTTTTTTATGGTTTCTAAACTATGAGGAGGTAAGTATTGATTCGTAAGTCAGTAGGGACAATTTATGGTAATCAATAAAATTATGGTAAATTCTGGGACTGTTGGTAAGAACAACGACCATCTTCTTAAGTCGTTATGATTGATTTTAATGGTTACTGAAATTGTTGTAGTGTTTTGACGATGAGTACCTTCATTGGAGATGATAACAATTCTGTAATTATTATACCTATTTTACCAGCGATTAAAGTTATTTTAGAGGATATACTATAAGCTTAAGAATAAAAGTTGTAGCTAATAGATTCCTATCGTTGTCTGTAGAATGTAAGTTGATGCGTCTTATGTTTCTGAAATTATAAGGATTAAATGATGTATGAAGTCTAATCTAGTCAGTCGGTATCTAATCAGATTGAGTCAAAAGTTATGGAATTTGAACAGCAGACAATAGTATCATATCTAAAATTCAATGTTATATAAAGAGAAGCCTTCATTTATCTTTTATATAATATTATGTAATCAATACTTGAAGAATCGAAATTCCAAAAATTGTATTCTTTGGATTCATTAAGATGATGTAGTAAGGGAAAGGAACATATAAACAATAGAACAAGGATGATGTCTAAACATATCAAATTTAAAAATTGGTTGAAGATCAAACTACTCACTCTTCTTCCGTCCGAGTGTTTGGGGCTCGGGCTGGGACTGGTGCTGGGACTTGGCGTTGGACTGGGTCCTGAGACTACTGCTTGTTGATGCTGTTGTTGTTGTTGCCTGTGGCTGTTGCTAGCGGATTTCTTCTCCTGGTGCCTCAACGAGTGGAGACGCGCGGTCATCTTAGCAGGACCTCTCGGCCCTTCTGAAGGACGTTCGCTGCACCCTTCGTACTTGAGACAGGGCTGAGACACTTAGCATCGCGTAAGCGCGCCCTGAAAGTTACTAGTCCTACTTTTCACTTGTCAAGTCACAGATTGCGTCCACGATAATCTTTAGACCTAATGTCTCAAGATTTGTACCCAGACCTTACAGTGTTGGTTTCACAAGGTCCTACTAGTCTGATTTATTCTCCTGTTTTCTCAGGCAACAAGTCACTCACTTTTTGCGCCACTTTTAAAGTTTCACGAATCCACAAACACAAATATGAATCCGGAGGAATAAAAGTATACGAACGAGGGAAGAAAGTTTATAAAAGTTTCAACCCTCATCCGCTGAGGCACAATCGCGCCGCCACGTGGTTTTGAGCCGCGCGACCACTTGTCAGTCGCACTCGCACTGTTCACCGTGGGAATGCGGGAAGAGCGTTACGAGCAAACACACGTGACACACTTAGCAAAATCCTCAATAGGTGATGTCCTTCAAAAGCGATATCCAAGTCCGGCTAACACGTGCCGTAACCACTTGACACTCACGTCGTTCACACACTGGCCACAAAGTCTAAATCGAAAATTGTCAGTATCAAATAACTGGTTGACTGGATGTCAAGAACTGTCTCTCACTTTACCTCTCTTCTGAAGTTTAGAAATTTTTAACCAACTTGACAAGTTGGAGATGGATCACAAAACTAGGTAACTTTTGGGTTTGACCTAGAATATTTGTTTCAAGTCACTCGGAAGTATAAGATTATTGTGGTGAGACTCATTTACTGAGGGTTGTTTTCAATTGTTGGAAGATGCGAATCGTAATGAAAAGAGTACTTAGTCGGCATGCTCTCGCGAGGGGCGACGTCGACGGACTGCGAGGGTGCGATCGGTCGCAGTTGGCTCTTCAGTGAGCCGGCTGACGCGTGGGAGAGGGTGGCAATGCTAGCGGGGACGGTGGCGGCAGCAAGCGAGCGAGAGGAGCAGGGGGATCACGCGCGTTGGTTCGAGCGAGGTTGGGGGGTCCCTGGGGGAAACGGCTCGCTCACTAGCTCACGCGCGCCCTTGCCTACGGGCATCGGCCAGTGGCGTAAGCTCTAGTCTGCAAATTTTAAAACTTTTCCGGACTCTGCTTTTTTGCAGAAATGGGGTCATTGCGTCAAACTTTTTGTCTGTGACACCGCAAGATTGCATAGATAGACGATTTAGATCTGGTTTTGGGATTGAAGTTTCCAACTTGAAGACATGAAATGGATATCATGAAAAAAATGGGAAAGTAATCATTTTATAGACAAGAATGTTAAATTGTGAATTTTTTATGTCTTACGGTCCACATAAAAATCAAATTAAAAATAAGCCAAAAACATCTTTCCAACTCAAAATTTATTAATTAAAAACTCCTTTCTTCATCCTTTACGTAAGTTTCGGTACAATTGTTAAGATGTAGTTTTTAAAGTGAGTGAAGTCTCTTCAATTGTTTGAGACTTCTATAAAACAGTTTTTAATGTATTCTACATTTTTGACACAAATATTGACTTGAATTCTTTCAAAATTGACATCTATGTTTCCTTCTCGATGTTTGTTTTACTCTTCGAAATTAATCTTATCTCAGGTAATTAAAAACCTTTTGAAAAAGGTACGCAATTGTACCGTAACGTAT
Source organism: Andricus kollari (assembly GCA_932074435.1). Lineage (NCBI taxonomy): Eukaryota > Metazoa > Arthropoda > Insecta > Hymenoptera > Cynipidae > Andricus > Andricus kollari. The sequence goes on along the minus strand of CAKNWW010306399.1, from coordinate 9,936 downwards.
ACGTAAATAGTGATGCATATCGATCATTTTTGGACAAAATCGAGATTTGCTTAAAACATAGTTAGATGGAACTGAAATTTAATGGAGATCAAGAATTTGTAATGAAAAAAGTCGATCGAGACGAGAAGATCATCTCGATTGAGTGATCGTTCGTTTCGATGTGATGAGTATGGTGTTCGAGGTTTCAATTTGATCTAACGAGATTTTAGAAATTTTTTTAAATGATCGATATGCATCATTATACGTAAAGGATGGAGAAAGGAGTTTTTAATTAACAAATTTTGAGTTGGAAAGATGTTTTTGGCTCATTTTTTATTTAATTTTTATGTCGACCGTAAGACATAAAAAATTCACAATTTAAAATTCTTAAACATCGTCGGTCGAAGAAAAGGATTGATTTGTTTATCAAATCATTACAAGATTTTATAGATGAACATTATTATAATTATAATACGTTAACTTTCGTACTACGATCCGAAGATTGTATCACTATTTACGTATTTATGCCAATAAGTTCAACCAGATATTTTTAAATGGGAGATAGAGAGAAACTCAGGGAGAAAAAAGCAAATAAAGTATTTCAATAGAGTTTTATTCCATATTTATTGATATTTACGAAAGGTCTGTGAATGTGTAGACTGAAGTTTTCTTTTTAGTGCTGTTATGCGTTCACAGCAAACGAGATGCTACCAAAGGTCATTATTTCTGAATGGAGTTTATCAATATCAAAGCAAACGCGAATATTTACATCGTACGATAACGCATGCAAGGTCACTTTCATCAGTGTGTTATTTACCTTTCCGGAGACGAAAGAAGATAGAAGGTTTCGCTGAAAATTTGTGATGGGTCATTAATTAACGAGGGCAGGTAATGTTATATGATAAAAGGATAAATATTTAAATAAAAGGAAAAGAAAAATGTTTAGATTATTTAAAAATCCGACTACTATTTGTATCGAATGCTGAAAATGTTTCCTTGTTATGATAGAAATAGTAGTATGCAATCTATGTAATGTTTTTATTTTCTTGAAATCAGATTGAAGATCGGACAACGTCTTCTGAACTTCCCTGAAGGCGACTGAACACTTATTAAGTTTTTTTTACTCGATTCTAAATCAAGTTCAAAACAGTCACGAATGTTCGAGCCATTTACATAAGCTCTTTTGGAATACCCTGAAGCAGTATATACTATACAGTATTCAGGTTTTTAAAAGGAGTAGAGTAAGGCGATCAGTGGGCTTATGTTAAGTCTGGCACGTAAAGTGTGTTACTACTTATACAGGGTGTCCACGCAGGGGCTTACCGAAAAGTATGCAACCCGCCATACACGGCCATAAGATTAGCATTGTCGTGTGAGACAGGTTGCATAATTTTTGGTAAGCCCCAGCGTGGACACCCTGTATATAAAAACTTGTGGCCAGTTTGGTGGAATGTCTTGAAGTCCAACAAGTAAAGAGAGTGCATATTTAAAAGCGTTGAAGATCCAAATAATGCATTTTTACAATAATTTTGTTAAATAAATACTGTACCTATTATTTTTGTGCAATTCATTAGAATGAATGGATATTTTTCCCGTAAACTGCATATTTTTATATTCTATTATATATTCATGAGAATGGTTAATCTTTCGAATCAGTCAATGGAACTTCCATGGCATTATGAAGGACTGTCCTTAAAATTCAATGATTTTTATGAGAATACAATCACTGCTTTACGATTAAATTCTTAGAATCATAAACGCAAACTAAATCCCAATGTGTCAAGTTTTGATTCAGAAATGGATTAAAGCATTAAACAACGGAATAAAAATTGAAAACTACACAGAAATCTAGAAATATAGTTGTATATAGAACGTATATATATAGTTATAAAAGTATCCTAACTTATACATATTAAACCGAACACTAGAAAAATGCATTCGCGGAAAGTTTGCAAGCACAGAGAATCGAACCCTAATTTCCGAAATTATAAACCGTGCACTGACTAGCACCAGATCTGGGTCAGACTAGACTGCTAGGTCAATAGGAAAAAAAAACACTTGTTTTAATAGTTTTAATTTCCTCGTATAATTTTTTATAAAACGTGAAAATTGTTGGAAATTTGTTAGAACATAATTCGTAGATAGACCCTTAAAAATGTGTATATCTTGGAAAGCTGATCAGCGCCAGACTAGGACCAGACCAAACTGTCAAGGTGATAAGAAATTAAGTGTTGCTGTGATGCTAATTTTTTATTTTCTTAATCATTTTGGATAGCCTGTCATTTTTTCGAAACATTTAGTAAAAATTTGATGATCGAATTTACGATTTTTTTCCTTTGGCAGGATAATCATCGACAGACCTGGGTCAGATCAGATCTTACAGATTAGGCGGTCTGTATAAAGCCAGACTTGGGCCAGACCAGTAGTTCGTAATTGTTCCTGCATTGTACAACGCTTTGATCCACTTTTGGATCAAAATTTGACACCTTTGGATTTAGTGTACGGATTTTATCTTAAAATCTAGGTAATTTAAGGAGCTTTATTGATATTTTGTTGCTACAAGATGTCTAAGGAATTTTATAGGAATGTTTTTCGAAGATTATACCCGGGTAAAAAAATTTTGTATGGGATTTATCTAGGAAAACATCTGGGAAATCGTATGGGAGTGATCTTTCAGATAGTATAATAAAAGTATGGTATATGAGACGATCCCATACTTCATGTCTGTTTGTATTATGTATAGTGGATGTATAACTTAAATATAACTAAAGTATAACAACGTATAGTCGAAGTATAGTAAGAGTATTGCTAAAGTATATCTTAGAAGTATATCTTAGAAGTATATCTGAAGTATAGCTGAAGTATAGCTGATGTATATCTTATAGTATAGCTCATGTATGTCAGAAGTATAGCTCATGTATGCCTGAAGTATGGGGAAAGTATGGCTATAGTAGTTATAGCTCAATTATATTTAAAGAATACAAAGATAATATATAAAATATGTACAAGCGTTGTATTCTTGATGATGACATTGGACACTTGAAATACATAAAATTAGAGATCCAGAATCATGATTTTCACAGCATAAAAAAATATTTTTTGCAACTTCTAAATTTAGCAGAACTTAAGAAATTCTTTATATTATTAAAAATATAACATTATGTCTTTTATCTGAATAATAAATCAGTCAAATTTTTTCATGCAATAATGATTCTATGGTTAGGAATCAGAGATTACTGGATCCCTTACCCACATATAGAAAATAATAAGAGGGTAAGCTTAATAAGATGCTTAATTATGCTTAAGAAGCTTCTTATTTAATACATCTTCTTGCTTTAAGGAATCCTCATATAGTTGAAAAACTAAAGTGGCTTCTTTATTACACTCGCGAACAATATTCGTTGCACATTTTTCAAAAGAAATTAGTTAAATCACGAATTTTGTTAATTTACGGACGATGTGTCATTCACGATGTATTTTGTTTTATCCCGTTGCTATGATATCTTTAAAAACAAATGAATACATATTGTATACGATACTTTAACCGTTCTCAAGTATAGATGAAGTATATCCTATACTTCAGCTATACTCAAGTATAGATGAAGTATATCATATATTTCAGCTATACTTAACACAGAAAAAACTAAAGTTAAATTTTGTTGCATGTAAAATTTTCCGCTGATAAAGTTTACACGGTATTTGGCGAAAGATGATCCTAGGATGGAATAAAAGCTGTCGTCTGCTACGCCCTTGGCAGCAATGGGAAAACGACAAAGTATGAGTGGATTCGAGATATAAATCAGGACACCAGATTTGAAACAACTATTCGCTTACTTCAATATTAATTTGAATATAATAAGACTTAGAAAATTCAATAGTTAAAATGTGTTGAAGGTACATTTTGGAACGGTTAAAAATTGAATGTATTTCGGTGAAAGTTTAAGCGAGGTTAGGAGAATAATTCTGACAGCCAGGAATCCCATTTCTGCTCCAATTTAATTAAGTTAAAAGACGGTAGATAGCGCTGGCGTCCTCATTGTCAAGACTTTTCGAATAAAAATGGAGCGATAATGAGGCGAAAGATTATCCAGGCTAGGTTAAAAATGGAAAATTATCTTCGATTCGTGTAAAGTTTAACCGGCAAGGTTATTTTTTGTTGCGGCGAATCTTTCGCCTGGAATCGATGTAAACTTTATCTTTCGTTTTTTCTGTGAAGTATAGATGAAGTATATCATATACTTCATATATACTTTAGCTATACTTCATCTATACTTCATCCATACTTCAGCTATACTTTAGCTAGACTTTAGCTATACTATTTCAATATACTTGAAGTATGGGATCGTCTCATTTACCATACATGTTTTATACTTCTGAAAGTCAATGATTGATCAATCCCATACTTATAATTTTTACCCGGGATAACTTCAATGAAATTACACTGACTTCATGACACAAGGTTAATATGAGAGATTTGCTACAAAGTTCCTAAAGATTGTTGTTGTTAAGATTGTTTTTACGGCGTTTTTGGAAGGCTTACAGTACTTGCTAGAAAGTTTGTTAGAGCTTTTGAAGCTATGTGGAAATTAAATACTTTGGAAATGTGTTATTGGCAGTAACTAGAGAGAATTTTAAGGAATTTTGTGGGGAGTATTTTAAGGGAATATAACTAGAGGTCCTCCATATACCACGTGGAACGTTTTTATCACTTTTTTAATCCACTCCGCCAACCCTTGTGAACAAACGAGGACTTTTGAAGACCCCCCTCCGTCTGCTTAGTCCACGTGGACTTATTTACAATATTTTATGAAAATTTGGATATTCTTTGTATTTAAAACTTAGGAGAGGCCAAAAGGAGCGGTGAATTGCTGCTGAAAATTCGGATTTCCTTGAAAAACATAAGCTTGATGATAGAAAGTAGGGAGTCCAAACAACAATTCATGAAAATATTCTTCATTTTTCATGTTTTTCTGAAAAGAAGTTCGCTAGTGAAATTTCATTAATTCAGATTTAGAGCGTATACACGTGGATTTTGCCCCCTCAACACACTGTCCTGTAAATGTGGAAACTATTGAAAATTAGAGACATTCATGATTTCAAAAAATTTTCCAGGAACATTAATGGTTTTAAAGGTTAAATACAGTGAAATTCAACACGATTTTTTTAATTGATTGAGATAAATTCATTATCAAATTGAACATTTCAAAATATCAACCACGAACGATTGACACTAACTCTGTAAGTAGGATTTTAATCTAGAATGTGAAGAATTTTCAATAGGAATTTTCGAGCATGAAAATATAATAGTTTATGTATCCCGACATATCTGCTTAATTACTGTCGACATTACGAGCTTCAAATCCCTACTTAAAATTGACGACTATTTCGGGTATAGCATTGACAATTGATATGGGCATTGTGATTCACAGTTGCTCAAGGTTTTTAGTGAATGTTGCTGGTGAAACCTTTGGGAATTATAGGTTCCATATCCCAAATTCGGAGCAGATGTCCTCAGTCCCTTTGAAGTCGCAGGACGCACATTTTGTATAATTTTTTATTATTCATGGCGATAAGAATTAGACAAAATTGGTGCATGCGTAGAAAAATAAGATCTGCCATCACAGAAAAAGCGAAAGATAAAGTTTACATCGATTTCAGGCGAAAGATTCGCCGCAACAAAAAATAACCTTGCCGGTTAAACTTTACACGAATCGAAGATAATTTTTCATTTTTAACCTCGCCTGGATAATCTTTCGCCTCATTATCGCTCCATTTTTATTCGAAAAGTCACTAGAATCAGGACGCCAGCGCTATCTACCGTCTTTTAACTTAATTAAATTGGAGCAGACATGTGATTCCCAGCTGTCAGAATTATTCTCCTAACCTCGCTTAAACTTTCACCGAAATACATTCAATTTTGAACCGTTCCAAAATGTACCTGCAACACATTTTAACTATTGAATTTTCTAAGTCTTATTATTTTCAAATTAATATTGAAGTAAGCGAATAGTTGTTTCAAATCTGATGTCCTGATTTATATCTCGAATCCACTCATGCTTTGTCGTTTTCCCATTGCTGCTAAGGGCGTAGCAGACGACAGCTTTTATTCCATTCTAGGATAATCTTTCGCCAAATAGCGTGTAAACTTTATCAGCGGAAAATTTTACATGCAACAAAATTTAACTTCAGTTTTTTCTGTGATGTTATATGGCGTTAAAAGGTGTGGGGACATCTGTTCTGAGTTTGGGGTTTGGAACCTAATTGGTAGAGTTGGTTGCTAAATAGTTTCTTTGGAACTGTCATCAGAAAGTTTAAAGTTACAGAAAGTTGTTTTGGGGATCTTCTGAAGTTGTCGATGATGAGGTTGTCGGAATCGAATACTGTACCAGTTACTACTAATGCTCACCAGACAGGCGGTGATTAACTCTTAATGAAGAGGTTATTGTATTCCCACAATTATTGATGGTGGACATCTAGCGGATATTTTTAGGAAGTATGTTAAGGGATAATGTTCAGATCTTTTTAGTGTTGCTTGATAAGGAGGTTATTATTGGCAATTGCTAAAAAATTGATTAGAGCCATTTACTAAGGAGGATGTTCTGGAATTTGATTTCGTTTATTGCTAAAGAATGTTGTGTTGCAAAAAGAGATTTTGGCTTTTCTTTTGAACTTTTTTATGTGCCGATGTTCGGAACCTGGTAAGTGCTCACTATAGAATTTGTTAGAAAGCATTACTAGGGAGAATATATTGACTTTATCTAGAAAGGTTGTTAAGAAGTTTGATAGTGAAATTGGGTATGGAAGATAAGTGACGTTTGGTAGGTCATTATGCAATACTGCTGCGAAGTATGGGCATATTGTTATAAAGATGTTTTGCGGGTTGTTTCTAAGGAGATATTTATAGAATCTGTTCTACTAAGGAGGTTTTCACTGAGCCCTCCAAGTTTTTATGATCTGTTTTATGGGAGGTTGTGAAATCCCTCACCCTTGAATTTGGAAGTTTCACCTACATTGCAAAATATCCCCAGAAATAGTTGACTGTTTTAAAATATAGAGATTCAGTTTAAAGATTCATAATTTATATAATTTTTTATGTGTTCTTAAGTGGTATGCTCATCGGAATCGAATGCTAAACTACTCAAGAATTTGTAACCAAGCCAATCTTCAGTCTTCCCGCGTAAAAGCCGACCACAACAAAAAGTGCGCAGAAGAATTCCAAGTTACGCCACTGGTTTCGACTACGTCTTGCCGCGAAAGAGCGACGAGCCACGAAGGCGGCAGTCCGTGCACGACCGTGTGGCCGTGTGTATGCGAGTGTGCACGCGAGCGTGAGCGTGCGGCGCGGCCGTGCTCGCTCTCGTAACGGTCGTGCGACGACGAGGGTGGGCGAGAGAAGAGCGAGAGAGGCAGAGAGATGGGTGAGACCGTGCCGCTTGGGTCGCAGAGGCGATGAGCCTTCAGGGTGGTGTCCGCCGGGGGCAGGGGGGCCAAGGGAGGTCGAGGGAACTCGAGCCAAGCGGCGCGGAAGGCCGAAGCCGTCGAGAGAGGTCGGTTGGGGGACCGAGGGGGGTCTTCTTGTCGGCACGCGCGCCGCGAAGTACGCTACCCACGCAAGCGAGACAGAGCATCTTCACTGGGTATGCGTATGGCTATGTACACCAGATTTCCATGTATAGAATATGCCTGAAAACTCGTGGTTGTGCCCTCGGGTGCACGATATATCTGCTAGTAGTAACTTTCAGAATATGATGAACGAATTTCTTTAACGCGCGCGAAACCGATATCATGCGAATTTCACTACTAGTGGAGAGACTGGGACACAGAGTCTTGAATTCGTTGCTCAGTTTTCAAAATTCGTCAAAATTCTTCTGCTTTCGTTTTTTGTTTATTCCTTAACTTGGAGACTGATCTAGTAGTAATGGCTCATCTAATGGTGATACATATTATTCGTAGTTATCCATCCATTGCATATGAATTGATGCGACCCGAAAAGAAAGTTGAGGAGTTACTGAAAGATGTTTTTGTCCACTTTCTTCCTCTGTTTGCTACTTTAATTTCCGGATTCAACTGATAGTACCAGGTCATCTAATAGTGACATTCTTTAATTGCATGATAATCGATGCATCAAACGGAGAATATTCTGGCTCCTTGCTTATAGAAAGATGACTCTGGTTAAGAAGTTACTAGACGTAGATAGTATCTCAGATGGTAATCGCAGGAAGTTTCAACGTCCCATATATAGCGTGCTAAAATACCCGCATCATCTATGAAGTAGAACCATCTTCTGTAACTTCTAAGCTAGGACCACCTTTTCTTAATCCTGATTTTAGTACCATTATCTCGACTACCTTAAGACCACCATGGGAATCCTTCCTGCCTGACGATTACATATTTTTTCCCACTTGCGTAAATTTCCTGATAACTATCCACGGACCTATACTCATCCTCTTCAGGATTACCCACTATATGCCATACTCCTCCGTGGAAAATTGGTTACATGAAACTACTTTTTCCGATATTTGGCCCTCCCAGCTCTTTGGTATTTTCAACTCAACCCCATAAACTTTACTGTCTTATCATGGTGCTCCTTTTGCAACTCGAGGATCCCCTGTCACGCACCGCGAGATTCCACGGATAGAAGGTCGTTTGAGAAAAAGGGACGGGACGTGCTCACTAACCCATCTATCCGTCGGCGTCGTTCGTCGGAGACGTTTGAGGACCGCCGGTCGAAGCAAAGAGGCAAAGAGGGGAATTTCTTCGTAGTGCTTCCGTTCGCGAGCCAAAGCGGTTGGATAACGTCCTTGTGGATTCTACCTGCAACTATACAGAGTGTCGCGAAATAAAATTGGTAGTCAAATAACATCTCTCGATCAGATAGATGTACGTGTTCTTCAATCCAAGCTTACTAATGCATACATTAGTGTTTCCTTTAATTTTCCTAGGTCGTTCGGTTTTAAAAGTTCTGCTTCTTTCTAGGCATATGTACACTGATTGCCTCGTTATCCTTAATCCTCTTAGAAGATTTATACTTTAGACTCTTGTAGCGAGCTCCTAAATATCAGTGCTCAAAAATTTTTATCTGAAAAGCCTAACCTATGGCCATGAAGTGTAAAGTAGGGTATCGAAAGTGTGATACTTGAGGATGATGTTACGCAGGTTGTTAAGTCGAGCTCTTGCCCCCTAAGGGATAGGAAGAGGTCATTCATCTAGATAAGCTCCTGGCATGAAATAAATAGCCGACTCCTCTCCCTCGGGCATCAAAGCGTGACCCTTCCTCTAAAATATTTCCTGCGATATTTCCAAGAGTTCTGAGCAGGCGAAGAATATAGAATAAACCTGGAGTAAGGAAACAATAGTTTTAAAAAACACCCTGCTTTTTAATCTATAATTGAACTTGCTTTGTCATAACAATTAATAAATATCTTGTTAGCTGGTTAATAGGGTACGAGTACCCCTCCCCCCACACTGAATCTAATAAAACCATTACCAGTAAAACCCTTTGCTGATTTTTTAAAACCGGTGTAAAAGCAGACATTCAATATTTTAGGGGTTCTCCGAAGATAAAACGTGCAAGTGCATTGTGTAAACACGTGGATAAGCTGGACCATTTTGGTGAATCGTTTATGACGTTTCAGGCTAGCATGCTCGTGACGACCGCAGTGGGCTTGATTTACGATTGAAAACTTTGGGACACACCGTAGGCGGTGCACATCGTCGCATAGAAGCACCGACGTGTGTGATGTGGCCTGGGCCCTCTCCTCTACCACATCACATAACACACAGTCGTAGCAGAACCATATATGCCCGCACTCGCACGTTGTAGGATAGGTAGATATACTGCGCCAAACCACGCTCACTTCGCATGGTGGAATGTGCCGTACCTATTACCTATGCACTGACGTACCGGGTGTGCCAAAATCTTTCTTTGTTTGATTTTTTGCAGAATCGAGCTATAGT
>CAKNWW010306364.1:5279-17730 GCA_932074435.1 Andricus kollari | reverse complement strand
TAAAATTCTATCTCACCCCTTTCAAAAAGCTAGGTACTGGTATACTGATGCACTATTTCTTGATGCAAAATTTAACAGTCGTAGCTTAATAATTGCATTTTGTGGAACCCCTTGGAATAACTAAAAGTAACCTAAAACCTTTTAAATCCTATTAAATTCTTTGAAATCCTTATAAAGTTTGGAAATTTTTTTGCAATCTCAATAAATTTTTTGTTAATTTCGTAAAATCCCTTGAAATCATTGAATTTATATTAAATTCCAGTCCGATTCTGTGAATAATATATACGAACAAAGGGCGCGAAAAAAATCAATAAAATAATAATTTTATTCTAGTAATTATTTGTTTAATTCATATTTGAACCCTCGAGAAGCAGATATAATTGTTGCTTTGACTTATGAAATTTCGTAAATGGTATATATCAATAGATTGCTATAAAATTAAAAAATGATAATTATACAATAAGAGCGAGATGGAATAATATGTTTAGTTCAAATGTTTTACAAAATTAAAACGTCCAAAATAAGTTCTGCTAGTAAATCCACTTATTTTTATTTCGACTTAGCCTTTTTAATCTATGTAATTTTAACGTAAATTGTTTATTATTTCGATTTGAATATATATGATTCATTAATAATAATGGTCTTCAACATAGCACGGGCTTCATGGGTAGCACTTTTTCGTGGATCCAATTTTTTAATGGGTATTTGTCATTTATATTTGTATATGCAGACAGATAGAGTGGGAAATCATGACAGTGAGAAGCAGACACTTCGACGAATAATTGATCATTACTTTTGTCCATTGTAATTTCAAGTTATCTAAGCTTAAATCTGATGAAAAAATCTGAATTTTAAAATTGCTGCTTGTTCTACATAGCATATTCCGTGCATATGGAACACAAAAAGTAAAGAAACACAGAATAGAGATCCAAGGAAGCTTACACGTAGAAATCTCGATTTTCCAGCTCGAATTTTAACCCAAAAAGAATTCCGTGAAGAAGGCGAAGTTGAATCGAGTTATTAAAGTCTGCGAGCGCTTTACTTCTCTGGGTCGGTGTTATCGCACGCGTCGCGTCCGGAACTCCGCCCTGCTTTGTGAATTGTTTTGAAAGAACGGCAGTCGCGTGCGAAGTTTGTCTCGCCAAAGTTGTATATTATTATACCTGACGTCAAAGAACCACAAAGACGCTTTTTAAAAGACAAAAGAAACTTGTGGCCTACATCATGGTTTAGAACCTTATGATTTTTTACAATTGATAATACAAAGAAGAATAGTAAAACTCGAATTGCTTGGCATCAAATGCAAAGCAAATTAAAAGCTGCGTACAAGGTTAACGAGACTACTTGCAATACAAAATGCAGAACTCTTTTAGAAGAGACTTGTTAAATTTCTACAGAAGAGAGCTTTTGGCCATTCGCACCTTGTTCTTTTTTTTCTTTCATAATAGTAAAAAAAATAATTTTACAGGATATCTGATGACTTTACATACGTTTTGGTGCATCAACTTTTTAGAATGCGTGTTAGGAAAAAGTGTGTATTTGCATTTATGATTATAGTGAAGTGGAGCACACTAAGCATAAATAATGTACACGTATACTCGAGGACAAAATGAGGTTTCTTATTATGAAAATCTTGAGTCACGAAAGTCTTCGAAGAGCGAGAATAAATAAGCTATATTAAAATCCACTGGCTCTAGTGCTCCTTATTTCCTTTCCTTACAAGAAGTTGGATTTTTTCCCTGCAATTTGTTCACTTTCAGACTTTTTCTACTCCAAGATGTTACTTTTAAACCACATCAAATATAATTTCACTGGAATTTTTAAATGGACTCTATATTATTATCTGTAGTTATGGTATATTTCTAATTTTATATCCATTACGTTTTTGTATTGTTTTGTCATCTAGCTTCTAAATTATGCACAGACTTTCTGAAACAGACATTTCGATTTCTTTTAGCTAGTTCTATTCCCAATTTCATGATCACTCGGTATGCTTGTAATAACTTAATCAATACAAAAGTATACGTATGATATATAGTTTACTACCTTACGTTAATAACCCACTCAATTAATTTTAAACTTGCTAGGCTTGCATCATATCGATTGAGGTAGAATTCAAATTAGAGTACACGTATTTACACTTGCGATTGAGTGGATATGCAAACATTACCAAAATTAAATACCTACTCAAGTAGAAACTCATCATTCCAATGAAGTGTACTTTACACTAAGTATGTAGTTGGATAACTACATCTAATTAGGTACTAATTAAAAAAAAACAAGAGGAGCTCGCACTAAAAAATAAGTTTCTAAAAATGCGCGAACAGGCTCACGTAAAAAAGGGTATGTAGGAGAACGCACCTAGAAATTTTGTTAATCCTTCTTCCACGGCACTTTTTCCTCCTCCCGCCCCTCTCACAATATACCTACCCTCCCTCACTGCTTCCTCCTTTATCAATCAGCCCCTCTGCATCACTTTCTGCTCCCCCGTCTCCCACGCATCTCATGCATCTCGGCACTAGAAGAATTGTTATTGGCCCAATTAAGTATTTAAATTGAAACAGTGCTTTGCTTGAATTCTCCCTACATTTTTTGTATTCCTATGCACGTCTATTTGTACATTTTTCCTACAAATGCATACACGGATAAACTTTGGGTTGTAATATTTGATATTATAATATTTATTTTTACCATAAGACAATAGCAAGCCAGGTATAGCGTCACTATTTCAGGAATTACTGTCGTGATTATTAAACTGTGAAGTTCAGAAAACACAATATTAAAGACATTCTTAATATGTTTATTCTACGCATTTCTAATTTTTCCCATAGAAAATAGTTGCACCCACTATAAATTTTAACATACAATTAATTAGATATTATTATTTTATTCTAAGCTGAAAGAGAAAATATCGTATTAGAAGAAATCAGCGTTGGTGGGATTCGAACACGGGTCTCCGGGGCAGCAGAACGGAGATCTTTTCCTGTGATAAAAAGAATTATGAGATTGAGGAATTTTATCATCCTAATGATGATTCGGCGCGTATGACGTCATTCGGCACTGAATTTCCTATTTTAAATGAGAATTTTCGCAAAGCACTACATTCTAGTTGTTGCAACTACGGTTTTATTATCTAATTTGTGAATATCACTTTTTCTTAACTTCAATCTGCTATCGAAAATATTAAACTTTCTAACTCTAAATGGCAATTATTAAGTTTGTAGTATGTTTACAATTGATATGGAAAAAGTAGTTCTTCGTATCGCTGTGGCAATAGTACTATTTTCTCGGCTATATCTTAGATTGCCATCGAATTCTTGTGAAAATAAATATTATAATGCCAAATTGTACAACCAATCGTTTCTCCGTGTACGTGACATTATACAGATGGGGAATAGACAGTCGGGTGCACTGTATCGCGCACAAGTGCATCCCTGCTTTTCAAGTCGAAAGGGGTGACGAGGTACGCGCGTCACACCTTGCAGTGTCGCTATAGTAACTAGTGTGTGCCCGCAAACTAAAGGCGTGACAAATAGGGAAGAATAGACAATGACGAGGCTCTTGTCGAGACTCTCTAAACCAAAAGTAAGTCCGCTCGTGCATACGATAACATCCACGTGCATGCCTTGGAGTCGCTCCAACTTTCACACCCCCAACCCACGTTTCCCCTCTAACCACGCTTAACGTGCATTTCGTATAACCCATTCGTACACAGCCTCGAGCCAACCCGCTAAGATTAACCTACACACCTTACTAATTTTGTGTTTATTGCTTCTCTCTCGAGCTGAGATTCATAATAAACTTCTGAGATTTAAAGATTTACCCCCAAAGAGTACAGTCTATATTTTGTATGGGTGCGGCACACAAATGAATGAAGCAAGAAATTGTTATCAAGAATTTTGCAAAAAATTAGACTGTATTATGAAAAAATCAGTTCATGAAACAGGTGAAGTGCCTTTATCAGGAAATTTCAAAGGCGAACGCTCTAATTTCTTTTTGATCCTGTTTTTCATCAGTCTCTCTGTCAAACCCCCTCGCACCCTTTTTTTCTATACCCCTATGACTGTCATCTTACTTCCACCGACCCTTCCGCTCTACCCTTCCCTGTCATCTCTACCACCTGCCCCCCAATCTTCTTCCTCTTTTGTTCCTTCAATCCCTTAACCATGTAGCCCCTCTACCTTCACTAATCTCCTCTACGGTAATTCCCTTATTCCTCATTCATCCCTCTTATTATTTCTTCCTCTACCATCCCCTTACCTTCTTCAATAAACCCCTCCCCTGTAATACGAACTTTTATGCGCATTTGTATCCGTTAATATTTACGTATACGCCATTACCTTCCTCTCTACCCTGCCTTCCCTTTATAACCTTACTTACCATTTCTCCTAAAAATGTTACCATATTCTTCTCTTATCTCCCTCTCCACAAAATTCCCCTCTTCATTTCAACATCTCTACCATCAAAGCATCAAACATTCAGTACCTCCCGCACTCTTCAGTCTTCCCCTTAATCCCTTATGACTGCATTCCCCAAAATGAACACTCGTGCAGAATAGAATCCTAAAATCTGGAAAAACTTAAGAAAACTCTCGACACACCCAAAAATGTAAAAAAAATTAAAATAAAAAAACGGTAAAACTTTGCAGATAATAATTGTTTTAAACATATTTTGCCCCCACGCATTACCTAGCTTTAAATCCATCGTTGTTACATTCAGTACACTTCATGGGTGTCCAAATGCACTACTTTAAGGCATGTTATTTTTTGTGACTTCTAAAACCATTTTTTTCGATCCACCCTACTCCCGAACCTCTTCTGAGTTATTTCCCTTCATCCCCCTTTTTTAATCCTCTTCCGCTCTTTTCCTCTCTCACCCTCCCCTCTGCTCAAATATACCCCTCCCGTATATACCTCAACCCTCATCACTCCCTTGCTCCCCCACAAACTTTTTCTGCCCGTCACACATCACACAAACACCGTCCTCTACTCCTCTAGCCTACATACAGCTTCATCTCCTTCACACCCCTCCCATCATCATTCTACTGACTCAATTACCAATGAAGCACTACTTTCCCCTTTCCCCTATTTCTATCCCAACACTCTTTAATTTTCTATCTCACTCCTTTCATCGTTGCTAAAAAGTTAGGTACTAATATACTGATGGACTATTTCCTGATTCAAAATGTAACAGCTGCAGCCTAATAAAACTCGTAACCTAATAAAACCTCGACCGAAACGAAACAAAATATTTCCATAATTTTTGTTCTGTTTCCGCACTTGCCAATTCACTAGGTTTAGATTAAGTTGTTCAAAATACCGAAATTGTAACTTCATTTTATAATTACTCGTAATATTCTAAAAGATATTTTTTTCAGATCATTGTGTATCATACGTAAATATTAAAAGATAGAAGTGTTAAACATGACGTGACGACAATTAATGTTTTTAATTTTGTTCCAATCTGTCAAAACGTAACCAAAAAAAAAAAAAAAAAAAATCTGCCCGCCGCGCGGGTACATTCTCATCGTGTGCTGCGCGCGCAGCTCACTAGTTTGGGCCAGCCTAGGGTTCGCCCAGTATTTCCCCAACATGTATGTACAGAACTTTTAAAATTAAAGGTCAAAGCATTGACAACTGTAATTTGGTGATTGTAAATTCTCTTTTGTTAAAGCTCCTTCGGCTTTAACGAACACATCCTCATTACGTCAATCAAAGTTTCAGTCCATTTCGAGGCTATTTTATTTTTTGTATTCTTCATTGTATAAAGTGAACGCCCAACTACCACCTTTATGCGAGAAATTTATTTTGCGAGTCGAAATAATATCCAAATTAAGTAGTTAGTCGTCATAAGGTAGAGAGTCTAGTTATAACGTCAGTCCCACCAAACTTCGGTTAATGTAGGGGGCGTGTGAGAACAGAACTGGAACCGAGAGAGTCATAGTTGGTTGGTGATTTATACTGGGGTCACCAGCCTTGAGAAGTGTAGTATTAGACGGGAGTTCAGATGATCCCATTTGCCCATTCCGGGCCTTCCTCTAGGAACGAATATATACATATATATATAATTTCTACGATCTTGTCTCTTGTGTGGTTCTTTCCAAAAATTAAATTTTTTATTTGCACTGCTATGTTTTTGATTAAAACAAAAACTACGCGCCCTATCAAAAAGTGATTCATAACAAATTTGCAAATCTTTTTTAAATGCACAATTTTTGTCTCCTCATCTTTTTTCACATCTTCTATAGTTTGACCACAAAATGAAATTTGTTATGTATGATTATTTTTTTGTACCACCAAATTTGAATTTTCGATTTTTCAAGAAAATTTTATACGTTGTTATGACAATCTTGTAGGGTGTTCAAAAAGAAACATTTTTCTCCTCTTGACTCATTTTTCACATCGTGCGTCGTTTGGGTTAAAATTTTCATTTTCGTTTTTTTTTTAATTTTGTAAATGCTGTAGCTCTGTTAATTTTTTTTATCGAAAGAAGTTATTCGGAGAAATGGTTCGTATTTTTGAGTACAACGAACAACCATAGATAAAATTATTAAATCTTAAAAAAGTGGTGTAAAAATTTTTGAAAATGCTCCAACTTTTTGAATTTTTATCCAAAATGGATGGTTAACGAACTTGACCTTAATTTTCGGACGCTAAAAAAGTATACCAAAGGCCAATCCAATCTTTAAATTCTTTCGAAAGCTATCGTGCTAGAAACTAAAAATCTACAGACACACGAACACGCACACACAGCCTGACACATTCGCGACAACCAATTTTTCGGGTTCAGAAGGTTTCAAACCGTGGACATTTGACAAAAACTAGGGGGGGGGGGGGGGACAAATTTTACACAAATCTAATACCTTCTCTAATGAGAATGTAAAAAGATTTGGTACTTTTGGGTTAAAGTAACATAACGAAACGAAAGTTTCGTCCGAGTCACTGATTTAGACTTTAACCAGTTAACTGGTAATGACACATATATGCGCACTTGGAATAACTGCCACAAAACTAAATGGATTTGGATAAAAATTGGTATGCCATAGTTTTTTTGTTCGCTGATGACGAATCCGGGGTCAAAATTGATAAATTCAAAATGGCGTATCCAATATAGCGGATCCAATATGGTAAACCAAACTGCAAAAGTCACGTGATTTGAATGAGAGTCAGTACTAAGTGTTTTTTTTTGGTCGCTGATGACGGATCCGGGGTCAAAATTGAAACATTCAAAATAGCTGAAAATATAGTAGAATAGTCATCAGTGATTTAAAAAACTTTAAAAAAGACCCCGGATTCGTCATCAGCGACCTAAAAAACCCTTGGGAAATGAACTTTCATGATGAATACGGAATTATTTGCTTCTACCAGTTTGGCATATAACGTCGATTTCGAGCCTACCAGTTAACTGGTTAAAAGATACGAATTGAATAGTTTTTGTGGCATTAACTCTTGAGTCTAAAGGCTAATCTGGTGTACAGCAATTCCGAGCAGAGCTTTGGTAATTCCAAAAGTAAAGTAACTATAGGGAATAAGCGAACGACTATGAAACTACATCGAGTTAGATAACCGTCGGTCGTTGCCCATCGGACCAGAGCCATTGGAATGCAATCGAATTATCGCGAACTCATCACTGGTGCTTCTCTCCCGCCCCCTAGCATTCTCTTCCCCAACGCCCATCTGCTCATCTGCCATTAAACAATACACTCATGCAAATCACCCCGGCTTAATTGCGACTGTTTTGCATACACGGAATACTCTTGCGACTATCAGAGTTTCGCGATCGCGTAAGGATATGCCCACTCTCATTAGTTTAGCATTTTCTATTGTGAGAGAGGTCACTTTCGTTTATTGGTGTCCCTCCAATCATTGTCTAGTCGGACAGTCTAGTTTTTTTATTCTCGTATAGTGATACCAAGCCAAACATTATTCGGTTTTATAATACCTTCAGCGGATATCACTGCAACATAATTTGTATCATACCAGAAAGAAAGGAACCACTTTGTCGATCGCAGTTTAGGAGATATTTGCGTTTTTTCAAAAACAAAAATCTAAAACATGGATTTTGGAGTTTCCATAAGAAATTATACTTCAAACAATGCTCTTTCTGGTAACATTATTTTTGTGTCTCGGAAGTGGGTAAATTTAATGTTTCAAAAACAAATTTAACACGTACGTTTTTGGCACTTGCCCACTTTAGATACGTTTTTCTCGAAAAGGTATTTTTCTCGTTTTTCAATCTAGCCGATTCGTCCTTGGCTTAAAATGTCGATAAGCTATATGGCCATGTGTTCTTATGTGTAGATCCATACTGCCAAAGGGACACCTTTCCTTTCCTTTCAGCAAAAACTGACATTTTTTTAAAGATACTTGAGGTCGTAAGTATTGGTAAGGATAATCTGTTTTTTTTTTCTGATATACAAACTCAAAGTTTTGATAATATATTAATCCTAATAATAGCGGTAAATAATCGTTATAAGTATTTCGAAAAAATACCCCTTTTGATACTTTTTTAGTACCAATAAGTAGTTCGGAGCCAATGACAGGTTAATTTTTTTTTTTTTCACAACGTAACAAAATTCCATGAAGAGCGAGCATACCAATATTTTGTCAGGCTTTTAACACAATTATCCGAAATAGATTTTTCGCAGAGTTTGAAAGCGTAATTGAGTCCAAATGCAATCAAGAGCAACTTCATTGAGTGTAGAAAAAGTCTCGATTGTGCAGCTCTTGTTGGAAGATAACACAGTTTTGTTAATTATTTTTAGTTATCGATCGCTTAGGTCTGTAGCCAAACTTTTTTTTTCGTAGTACATTTTCAACTCTCGCGAAAGCGATCGCCAAATGAAATTTTCAACTTTTATTGTCAGTCATTGCCAACCATCCCTATTCATTATTGACTACATATAAAGTGCAGACACTAGATATATTCTGTTATATTTTAATTATTATATGGTTCTGAAACTGTTATTTAAATAATTAAGATTTTTATATTGTTTGACGTTCTTTATAATTTGAATGAACATCTGGTTTTAAGTTTGATACCCCAGTTTTCAGCACAAATGAATAAGGTTGCTTCCTATTTTTCAACGGGCGAAGAATCGAACTTTCAGTAGAATGTGAAACTCGGAAATTGCAATGGAAAAGTGTTCTCGTATTTCACGTAAAAGTTGGAGGCCGATCTTTGGTAAATTAGAGTCGCGGTCGTATGCGGATCGTGAACGTCCATTTCTCTTATAAGAGAGAATCGTGCTGAGATTTATGACGGTCATTAAAACTCTTCGCGGTTCTGCTATTGAGACGCTTTACCAAGGTAT
Source organism: Andricus kollari (assembly GCA_932074435.1). NCBI lineage: Eukaryota > Metazoa > Arthropoda > Insecta > Hymenoptera > Cynipidae > Andricus > Andricus kollari. The sequence continues at coordinate 8,417 of CAKNWW010306364.1, read as the reverse complement.
CCAATTGTTCAACTTTCCGACTAAGCTCCCATAGAAAAAAAATTAAAATTTTACTTATTCAGGTTGTACTTGAATTTGAAAACTAATTGAAAACCTAGATATTCAAAAAGTTCACCAAACTCTTTTTGATGAAAAGATCTTGCAGCTTCCATGCAGAGTAAACTTTTCAAAAGCCCATCTAATAGAAAAACTTTAATATATGCCCTTAATCTTAGTGTATCATTATATGAACAGCAATTTTTAATGGGAAAATTTGGAATTTGAGTGAATATTTAATTCAAAATTTAACAAATTAATTAATGAATTAATGTTATCAATCTTATACACTCGAATCTGAATGTAGTGTCGGTTTTGGGGCTAACCTTGACATTAAATCCAGATTCTCGGAACGTAAACAGTCAGGGGCGTATGAACCGTTTCCAGTGGATTTTACTGCGTGGTAAAAAATATTTTTAAAATTGTTTTTCTAATACGGAGACAAGGGTAAACTAAATATTTAACGGAAATGAGAAAGAAAGTTTGCTGTTACACGTTAAAATAAAGATGTTTCGTGGTTACGTACTTAAAACTTTTGCGGGCCGTTGAGCATCTCGTTTAAAAAGAGAGGTTTCTCTTGTATAATCGCTCCAGAGACTGAATTACCTCTGTCTCTCGCTTGCTTAAACCATTCGGAGACAGCATATCCAAAAACACATGACTATTTTCACCAAAACACCGCACGTCAACACTACAAATGGGAAGTACGCACTTTTGCGTATATAGCGCATAATGACGACGCAGTTTCATAACCAGATATTATAACATTATAGAACACTACAGTGGGACTTCGATGTCTAAAGTCGATCGGACCTCTCTTTTTATCATACAAGATAGACAGAGACGATCCGATTGTGTTCCAATGACAGGTCTTTTCGTTTCGAAACGATCATACTCTCTCTATCTAGCTATGACAGCGCCACCAATTCAGAAGAAATTTGAATTTCAAGTAAATATTAACAAGAAATCTTACAGTAAAGAATAAATATTAAACCGTAGTATAACATTTTTGATTCAAATGAACTGATATTTACTGCTCTTTTTCATTAAAATTACTCCAATAACTTCGAGATACTACTTCGCGATATATATTCGCGTGTCAGATGGCGCTGTTGTCAGCGTCAAAGACAGCCTGATTCAATCGCATGAAATAAACCGATAAGTCCCATCGGCTTCACTGCTGGTCGACACGACCTCGCCATCGAGCTTATTCGCTGTGTAAACGCGTGTAATTCCCGCTCCGAGTGAATTATCGCAACGTCATGAGGCAGTTTAGACAGGTAGGCCGTTAGGGTACAGCACCTTATCGCAACGCTCCGGTTTTATGACACATACCCGCGGCTCGGTGTCAATTCTCGAAACACTAAATCCAGAATCACCAAATCCAGATTCGACTGTAATAGGTACCATACTGAATTTACTAAGCCGAAATATAATGTATTTTCAACAAAATAGTTGAATTTTCAATCAAAAAGCATAATTTCCTACCAAGAGAGATTAATTTTCAACGAAAGAGTTGAGTATTTAAGCTAAAACACGATTTTTCTAGAAAGCAGTTGATTTTTAAACCCGAAAAGATGACCTTCCAAACAAGCAAGATGATTTTTCAACCAAATAGTGGAATTTTCAACAAACAAAATTAATTTCAGACCATACAGTTCAACAAAAAATAGTTAGATTTTCAATTAAATTGTTGAATTTTCAAGCCAAGAAAACGCATTTTTTCGAAGAATTTTTAGAATTTTCCCCATCCAAAAAGACGAGTGTTCAAGAAATCAATTTATTTTTTGACCAAAAAAGATGACCCTTTAACAAGATAGTTGAATTTAAAAAAATTAAAAGAATTTAATTTTTAATCAAAAACAGTCAAAGTAAACAAAATGAATTCTTAACAAAAAATGTAATAGATGATATTTCGAAACAAAATGGTTTTAGTTTTAAATAAAAAATAGTTGAAATCAAGTGAAAAATTCGAATTTTCAAATAAAGCACTATTAACTAAAAAAGATCAAATTTCTACTAAAAGAGATGAATTTTTAACCAAGAAATATTCTTCATTGAATATAGAACAAAAATGTCAACAAAATTGTTGAATTTTCTAGAAAAATAATTGAATTTTCTGCACAAAAGAGCGAAGTTTCAACAAAACAGTTGAATTGTTATTCCAAAAAGACGAATTTTCAACAAAAAAAGTATTTTTAAACCAAATAGTTGAATTTTAAACTAAAAAGTATGAATTTTCAACCGACGATAAAATAGTCAAATTTGCAGTTCAAAAAATTGATTTTCAACTAAAAAAACTAATGTTCAACAAAATAGTTACAATTTTAACCGAAGAGATGGATCTTTAACTAATAACATGAATTTTCGATAAAGCAGTTTTACTTTCAGCCAAGTATTTAAATTTTCAATCAAGAAGATTAATTTTCTACTATAAAAGACGAATTTGCAATAAAATACTTCAATTTGAAACCAATTAGTCGAATTTTCAACTCAAAACGATCAATTTTCAACAAAAAATGGAATAGTTAAGTTTTCCGTTCAAAAATTAATTTTCAAAATGAAAAAGAAACTAATTTTCGAGAAAATAGTTCAATTTTCAACCGAAGAGATGGATTTTCAACTAGTAAAACGAGTTTTTAACAAAATATTTAAACTTTCAACCAAGAAGTTTAATTTTCAATGAAGACGAACAAGAAATTAAAACAAAATATATGAATTTTCAACAAAAAATGAATTAGCTAAATGTTCAGTTGAAAATTTTTTTTTTTAATTTTCAACAGAAAAATTAAATCTTCAAGAAAATAGTATAAGAATTTACCAAAAGAGATGAATCCTGAACCAACTATATAATAGTAGACTTTTCAATTTAAAAAAATTAACTTTCACCTAAAAATAGTTAGATTTTCTTACTGACTTAAATTAATTTAGTTCGCATTTAGGCGAAAAAGTGAGAAAAAGAAAAAATCTCGTTAAAACGGGGAAAAAAGAATTATTTAAGAAAGGGAAAAAGGGAGAAAGTGTGAAGTCTGTATTCGGATGTTTTATTTGTAAAATAAAATCAGTCATTTTCATTTCTTTCAAACATTTCAAAAAATAGTT
>CAKNWW010306345.1:0-11586 GCA_932074435.1 Andricus kollari | reverse complement strand
TATCAATTTTCAACAAAAAGTGAAATAGTTAAATTTTCAGTCGAAAAATCAATTTAAAAAAGAAAAACAAAAAAAAAAACAATTTTCAACAAGATAGGTAACCAGATAGTTCAAGCAGTAAAAAAAGTTTTTATTACTGTCGTTTAGTTTTCAACCAAGTAGTTGAATTTTCAACCAAAAAAGGTAAATTCTTAATGAAAAATTCAATAGATGCATTTTCAACTAAAATCGAGCAATTTTCAACGAAAAATAGAACGGTCAAATTTTCAGTTGAAAAAAATAATTTCTAATCAAAAAGAAGCAAAGGAATTTTTAACAAAATGTTTGAAACTTCAACCAAATATTAGAATTTTTATCCAAAAGAGATGAATTATGAACCAAAAATAGAATGGTATACTTGTCAATTAAAAACAGTTAACTTTCAACGAAAGATAGTTGTAATAGTTGCAAAATTGTTATTCACATTTAAATTTTTTATTTACAACTTCACATTCTCCATTAACCCCTCCCCACTTACATCAAAAACTGTCATAAAATCGGTTCATCCCCTTCCTTACAGTGGTAGTTTGGCGTATTCATAAAATTAAATTTTTTGTTGAATTTTCTGTCAGAAGTTGCCTCTATTTACTGAAAATAATTGTGTTAGACTCGGCAAAAAAGGGAACAGAGGCAAAAATAAATTCATTTGAACACATAGGAACGCTTGACGTACGGCACAAAATTTAATCATGAAATTCCCTGATTATTGCGAATACCAGCAGGGACGAAGAATATTGCTTTTTCTAAATAATGATGAAAAAAATTACCGTCTCTCGCCTCTATGAAGAAAATGTTATCAAAAAGAAAAAAGTGTACTTTACTATTTCAGTCTGCATGCTAAATACCATATGCTAATTAATAATAAAATTCATCATGTAATTGATGGTTTACTCCTAATGAATATATTTTAAGCAATTATTGAATAATAATAATAATAATTTATTATTTTGTTATATATAATATTATCCGGTTTTCAAATGTCTTGTCATTGAATAACAATTGACTTCTCAAATTGGTCATTTGCATCTTTATGTTTTATAATAACTTGGCACGAATGCAGTTTTCACAAAAAAACACTTTGCCGTAAGGCAAGTTGACTACTCAAATTTAATGCAGTTAAAACGGAATAAAAAATTAAAGGAATCAAAGTGGAACAAAGTGGAGAAAATTCAAAAATTGGTAACTTTAAAAATTACCAGCCTTTACAATTGAAAATTTCTGAGATATTAAGGTTTTTCTTATTTCAAAATCCATGTCAAAAAAATAGTACATTGGTATTGAAAGAAAAGTATTTTCATTGTTTTGTTTGTATAATTAAAAGACTGCGCATCCTATTGAAAAAATGGTTATTAAACATTTTATTGCAACTTGTTTCGTTTTTCCTTTAATTTAATTGGTTTATTTTTAATGTTATTTTTTACGCCTTAAACTAAAAATATGCAATATAGCTTAAGGGGGTTCTAAGAAAAATTTGTAGATATAGTTTAGGCGAGAAATTTTGTTACATAAGATGTTATTGTATCTTGTGTCCTTTTTCCAAAAAATTAATTTGTTTATTTTTAATATGTTTTCATAACAAGAGTATGACAAATTTGTAGATATTTTTTGGTTGAACAACTTTTGTCTATTCATTCTTTTTGTCTCTTGTGTCATTTTTCCACAAATGTAATTTTTTTATTTTTAATCTTATTTTTTACGATTAAAAGAAAATCTACTTGTCCTATCTAGAAATTATTAATAAAAAAATGTGTAGATCCTAGTTGTTTGAATAATTTTTGTCTATTCATTTTTTTCGTACTATGTGTCGTTTTCCAAAAAATTTAATTGTTTATCTTTAATGCTATTTTTTACGATTACACCAAAAACTACGCGTCCTATCAAAAAAATTAAAAATTTGTATCTCTTTTTTGGATGAGTAACTTTTGTCAATTCATTTTTTCATAGTTTGTGTCCTTTGTCCAAAAATTAAATTTTTTAATTTTTAATGTTGTTTTTTACGAATAAAACAAAAACCACGCATCCGATCAAAAATAATTAATAACAAATTTGTATCTCTTTTTTGGACCAATAACTTTTGTCTCTTTATTTTTTTCGTAGTTTATGTCATTTGTCCAAAAATTTAATTTTGTTTATTTTTAAGGCTGTTTTTCACGAATTTATACAAAAACTACGCGTGACATCAAACAGTGATTACCAACAAATTTGTAGATCTTTTTTGAATGCATAATATTTGTGTATTCGTCTTTTTTCGTTTCTTGTATTGTTTGACCGCAAAATGGAATTTTTGATTATTCATTATTTTTTTGTGAGGACAAAATTGGAATTTTCGATTTTTGAAGAAAATTCAAGAAGTTGTTGTGATAATTTTGTAGCGTGGTCAAAAGGCAACGTTTTTCTATCTGAGACATTTTTTCATACCGTGCGTTGTTTGGCTTAAAATGTTCATTTTTGCTTATTTTTCGGAATTTTGTAAATGCTGTAACTCCGGTAATTTTTTTTATTAAAAAAAAGTAATAAGAATAAATTGTTCATGTTTTTGTGTGCTACTAATAACCGTACATAGAATTTTTAAATCTTACCAAAAAGTGTTCTCAAAAACTTTGAAAATGTTCTAACTTTTTGAATTTTTATCTAAGATGGCTGGCTATTGAAGATGAATTTTATTGTAAGACACATGAAAAGTATACTAAAGCCCAAGTCAATATGTCAATTCCTTCGAAAGTTATCATGCTAAGAGACTAAACATATACAGACATGTGTAATCTGTATGCTTACATACATACAGACAGACAGTCAAACACATTTGCAAAAACCTGTTTTTTGGGTTCAGGGGTTCTGAAAACGTGGACATTTAATAAAAACGTACTCGCGTAAAAGAAAATCTATACATCAGGATTTTTAAAAATTCTGGGCACGTTACAAGGTAACATGTATAAAGCACAAATCATACACCTAAAAGATATTGAAAGCAGTAATAGAATTTTCTTCGCTTCACTTATAATTTTAAACATTATATACTAATCTATATTTCTAAATATAGTTAAAGAATACTTATTTAAAATTATCCATACTAAAAAATATATAATTTATTATATGTACCATTCAATATATAATATATAAAAAATACATAAAAAGTTAAAAAGAAAAAAAATAGAAAATGGGACCATTCAGCCCTACGTCCTCGTCGATGGTCTTGGGCTTGACTCAAAGTGGTAACTAAATTTTCCAAATGTATAAAATTATCAACACAAACTTATTTTCGATATATTTTGAAAAACGGTAAACTTAAAAAAGCGTTGTACTTAATAAACTCGATTACGAAAGCTTTGTAGTACAGGTTATGTAAAAATCTAAAAATGCGTGGAAGGGAGCAGCTAGGATTTTAAATTCAGCTGATTTTTAATGTCCAAACGATATAGAAACTTTTTGCGTTAGTAGATTTTGGATGCATTTTACACTGATAGAAATGAATAAGTGGTACAACAATATTTATTATTAAATTAACTCTATTTTATTGCTGGTATAGATACAGCCATACAGTATGTCTGTTCTGGCCATCCGATTCTTGTTGCTTACGAAAGTAGATGCGCAGGCGCGATTAAGATGCGCCTGTTGTAAACTAAACAAAGCGAGTCGGGTAAATCAGTCATACAAAGGGTATTACTGAACGACAACATTTCAAAGATAGTTCCCTCAAGCAAATTTTTAATAGAATTACACATTTCATACAATAGCAACACAAATATTACATTTTCGTACCAAAAATATAAGTAACTTGTATTTACCATATGTCAGTAAGTGCATTTCCTACTCTTTATCATTGAAGTACACGTATTATATTATAAATATACTCGTAATTTTTCAACCAACGATCATATGGTTAAATCAACATTATTATTTCTATCAGTGTAGTCAAACTTTTTCAGTCTTCAAGCACACCGTGCCCTGTAACGATATATAACGTTACGAGTAGTTGGTTTTGCAAAAACAGGAAATTAAAAACTGTAGATGAAGCCCAACATTGGTGGGCGCTATACTAATCTCTGCGGCGGGAACAATATTTTGCAGAGAAGCTATAAATAAGTTGAACCTACCACCCTCGATCCCTTTATCACATGACGCTTCGCCACAGATATACCGTCTGCGAACTTGTACTCTGCTGTACAAATAACCAGTTCTAGCAGATATGCATATATTACACAACTACACTTCAAGTAGACAAATTTACATATCTAACATACATCCTTGTCTGAGATGCTCTTTCCAATAGCAGAAAAAGCCATAAACAGAAACACAATTACCACAGTTCAAAAACATGGTCACATTTGGGTATGTGTGTCCTGTATGGGACTGTGCATTAGGGTGATTTGGCACAGGAATCTATTGTTCATAATCGCCCACAGGTCCTATTTCTTAACCGGTTTGGAACTTATTTTTCTCTAGAAATACTAAGCTTGAAATTTTTGAGAAATCTGTGATTTTGTTTTGCTAGTGTTTTTTTGTCATAGAAAAAATGATTAGTTTTACGCTAGTTGCCAAGGTTATTCATGAGAGTCAGAATTTGTAATAAAAAATCAGCATCAGTCTTAACTTTTCCTGGTTTCGTAAACATTTTTGGCAACAAATTTCCAATAAATGAGTTTTTCTTAAAGCTATATTGATTTTTCTCACAAAAGTGATTCACGATTGATCGCAGAAAGAAGTTATTTTGTCTTCAATCATTTTTGTGGTAGCTAACTTGATCAAGAAATCAAAGAACAAATAAAACAACTCGAACCCAAGATTGATTCGCGTGCTGAATCTTAATTTATTTATTCAAAGTTTTTATAATAATCTTATTATTATTATAAATATCAATTGTTTCTAAATTTTGCTAGTCTTCTTTTTATGTGAAAATGATAAGCATATAGTTTTTGTCTACAAAATAATTTATAACAAACATATGTATTAATTGCTAATCAATTATGAAAAAATATTAATTGCTAATCGATTATGAAAAAATGTATTAAAGAAGAAATAACTTTTTTCTGCAATAAAACGGCTCATTGTGACATTTTTTTAGGAAAATTATTATTACCAATTACTCAAATTGTTATTTTGTGTCTCATATTCAGTTTTGGAATCACTTGTAGTTTATTGTTGTATCATTTTATTGAAATAACGCTTCTTTTAAACGTCAAAAGGATAAATTTTAATTTCTTTTCAAAAAATGTTTGTAACAATCACACTAATTAATTTTGAATTAATTTTGTTGGTTAGATAAAGCTGAAAGTATGTAAATGCCTTTAAAGACAATTGTGAATCACTTTTGGTCCTGAAAATCAATTTAGCTATGAGAAAAAATTATTTATTGAGAATTTGTTTCTAAAAATGTTTATAAAAAAGTTAATGTTAACTTATCCTAATTTTTGGTTAAAAATTATGACTCTTATAAAAAATCTTAGCAACTAGCGCGAAACAAAACCATTTTTTCTATGAGTGAGTTTCTTTCTGTTTTTTTTTTCTCTTCAGATAAAAATTCGCAAAGCTGAAATGGCCAATTTTGTCACTTTACTTGTTCATATATTGCTGCTCAGTGACCAAAATTAAAAAATTGCAAACGACAATTTTCTTAAAAATTTAATACTGAGCATTTCTAAAAAAATTACATTGAAATCGGGTGAGAAATACGATTTGTGGGTGATTATGAACAGTAAATTCCTATTTCAGACCACTGTGGGGTGGTCCAAAGCATTGGACATTTTTTTTTATTTTCATACTTATACCCCCCAAATTTGTTTAGACACAAAAAAATTGATATGTACTCTTGTGTGCGAAAAATTTAATATTGAGAGGTGGCGCACATCCCATGAAGTTTACCCCTTATTTCCCATAATAAAAAAAGACGTTTTTCAAATTTATTACAGAATCGACAATATTAAGTATATCAAGTCGTCCTTTAACACATCGCTTCGCAATTAGTTATAGAATATAAATAGGAAATTAGTTTTGGAATTTCATCCCCATAAACATATTTTATAGGGTCCCGTAAAACCCCATAAGTGAATAGTAAATAATGAAATTTTCAACTTTTTTTGGCTTTTTATTTAAGAATAAATAATAAATAAACATCAGAAAGAATTATTTTATTAAAAAATCAATACATTTTTTCTAAAATAAATACTTAAAAAAATGCATGTACCTCTTATTTCACAGTACAATTTACAGCCATTATTTATTTGATTAAGATGTTTTTCGTTTTCTTATAATATATGTATTTTATCATTGATGGCAACTTATTTTCTTTTAGTAAAAAATGATTATCTTTAATTTTTGTTTATTATTTTTTATTATTTTCATAACTAAAAAGCCAAAGGAAAGATGAAAATGATTAAATTGTTTAAACAAATACTTAGCTGACTTTTATTAATTATTACCTCATTCTGACTAAAACCTTGACAGGAAGTTCCAAATTTCAGATATAACCGCAACTTTCTAGCATTAATCTACAAGATAAGAGTTATGAACAATAATAGATTCTTTAAACAATTCATTATGGTAATTTTGTTTAATGATTCCCTTACTGTAATTGCAAAGTTGAAAAAAGTTTGGAGATTTCAGATAAAACCGCAACTTTCTAGCATTACTTCAAGAGATAATCGCTATAAATAATAATAAATAGTGTAAACAATTCACTTTGTTAACTTTGATAATTTATTACCTTACTGTGATTTAAAAGTTGAAAAAAGGTCGAAACTCAGAGAAAAAAGGCAACTTTCTAACAATATTTTAAAACAATATTGTTATAAATAAAAATAATTTGTTTAAGCAATTATTTTTGGTAACTGTGAATAATTAGTTCCTCACTTTAACTAAAAATTTGAAAACAAGTTGAAAAATTAAGATAAAACCGTGACTTTCTTTCTACCTCTATTCTAAGAGAAAATAGCTATAAACAACAACAAATTGTTTAAAAAAATTTTGTAAAACATCGGATTATCAGTACAAAGTAATGTTTTATGTATTATAAACCATTTGAACTAAAACGAACGGCCACAAAATAAGAATTAGCGCCAAAAACTCACAAAACACAATTTTCCACTTATGTGGGTTTTATGAGACCCTGTACTAGTGTATTATGCATCGAGGGAGATAATAAAGACTTTATTGTCGAGTACTGAAAACATAAACAAGTCAATAAAGTCCCTCACCTAAATGATAAACATGATATTTTATGTAACAAATGCATTAATATGACCGTTTATTCCCTGCCTGCAGAGTCGACCTAAAGTTCCGCTTTGCAAGGTCATATGTATATAATGGTCATGTATATCTATGCCGTAAAAAAATATTGCGTTATCGATATATAATGGCCATTGCATATCAGCTCATATATATGTAAGGGCCATTATATGCCTATAGGCTGACAAGGGGAACTTCAGGTCCGTTCCACAGGCACGCGAAACGGCCGTATTTATACATGTGTTATATAAAACAGACGTGTAGGAATGAAATTCGAAGAGTAATTTCTGATTTGTATTCCATAGCTTATATTGAAGAGATATTTGAGAAACAACCCGATATGATAAATATTGACGATTTGTAACAAAAATTAAAAAACGGGGATGAGAGCATTAAAATAAAAAAATACAAATTTCGGCCGTAAATAAGCGTAAATAGGCAGAGAAATTAAGGCGCAAATACAAACATTCACACCAACACCTACACAAATAGATGACACGACAAAGAATTGGTTTATTAAAATTTGAACAAATGTAAATAGTAATTAGGTCAATTGTTGACAGCATAATTATCGGCCAAAACCAAATGCACTGCTTGAAAAAAGGTCACAAAATCAATACAAAAATTTGTTAAGAATCTTTCACATGAATAAATTTATCGTCATGAAAAATATTTTTTTTTCTTCTTCATGGAGAAAGCAATGGCAAAAATCTCGAAAATGTTTAAATTCGTTTAATTGAACGCAATTCAATTAAAAAATGTCTAACACAATGTGTTCTAAGAAATTTTCCGGGTGTATGTGTGTGTGGATGTGTGTTTGGATGTCACACTTTCGTGTAAATATGATAACTTAAAGACGGTTGCAGATAAACAATGAAAGTTGGAGGGCTTATTTTCAACACTAATATCTCAAAACTGATTGAAGGATTTAGGGAAAAAAAATATTTTTTAGCACTTTGTGTTTTTTTTTAATGGATTTTTTAAAAGAAACAACAATTAAAAAAAAATGCAAAGATACATTTTTAGATTTTCCAAAATATATTATACATTTTTAAATCAAATAATTCTGTGATAGAAAATATTGGTATTTCTCCAACCTTATAGGACTGATTTTTCTTAATAGTGTGTGTTTACTGAAAACTTTAAAAGAAAATAGTATTATTCTTAGTTGAAGTATCCCTAAAGCTTTTCTGTGAAAAAAACCTAAGTGTATTCTTTCTATATTTCAAAAATTGTTTTTGGAAATAAAATTAAACATATATTTTAAAACGATTGTTTCCAATATGCACCACATGAAAGTAATCAGTTCTTTTAAAGGAAGCATTAAATAAACGAAGTGTCTATTGTTTTATAATCGGGGTGAACGGTAGAAGTTGTATACTATGATGATATAAGTGCCTATGTAGTATAGATCTCATTATTTGTTTTTCTAACATGTTCGCAGACTCAAGTTAAAGTACCACAAAATGGTAAAAATCATGAAAAATTATATTTTTCTTGCTATTTTTAGGTCAAGATGTGTTTTTTTTCTGATCCGGGTGAACCGTAAAATATTATGGTAATATAATTTCCTATGCAGTACAGACGTTATCGAAAGTTATCTCATAATAGCAGACTCAAGCTACAGTACCGAAAATAATCAAAAACACGGAAAATTGTATTTTTGTCATTATTTTGTAGCCAATAATTTTTTATCGATCCGAATCAACAATAAAAGTTGCCTATTATGCTAATATAATTTCCTATGCAATATAGAGCTACTCAAAATTTATCTTATGTTTGCACGATTAAGGGCATGTGATACATAAACAATGATCGATTTTAGCAGTTTTAGGTTCCCCCAGCTTTTTTCCTACAATAATAAAGATTTTGCCTTACAAATTTGGGGAATGATAGCGAACATGCTAACGGACGTCCCCGAACTCTTCTGTTGTGGAATAATTAAAAAAATTCCATTTTGCTAAATTTGATTAATATGTGTGTATTTTGAGGTTATATGTGTTACAATTCTCCCCGCAGCTTTACTTCCAAGCTACACAATATTTTTGGTCGAAAACTTAGGACAAGTAATACAACATAGTACCTAATGTCGCGGAACTAAGCTTGTTTGTAGGCAATCCAAAAAATATATTTCATAAATAATTTAATTTATGCTCGTAAGGACGCCCTCTATGCCACTCGCTACAACAGATACCAACATTATCGGAATGACAGAGACTTGACAATCGATCCTAACCCCCAAATAGTGCATATACAGAAAAATTTTATTTAGCAGAATATATTTTTTTTGCTATTATCCCTTAAAAAAGGAGTTCGGGGACGTCCGTTATTCTGTTTTATAGCATCTCCGAATTCAGTTTTTACAAATTTTAAGTTTTGTGGACAAAAACCCGGGGGAACTGAACCCGATTGAAGTATTACATGCCCTTAAGTTAATGTAGCAAACGTAAGATAATTTTTTATGAAGTCTATACTGCATAGGCACTTATATCACCATAGTATACAACTTTTAATGTTCACCCAAATTAGAATAAAAATTAACTTGGAAATAACGAGACTATGAAATCTTTTGCAATTATTACAATTTTCTGTATTGTATCTTGAGTGTGCGAACATAAGATAATTTGGATGATGTTAAAAAAAAACGTTGTTGACCAGAAAAAAAACAGTTTTTAGTGATTTTTACCATTTTTCGGTACTCTGACTTCAATCCGCAAACATAAGCTAATTTATAATGAGGTCTATACCGAATATGCATTTATAATAAATTATGTCAACGGCCATACCACGCTGGAAGCACCAGTTCCCGTTAGATCACTGAAGTTAAGCAGTATTGGGCGCGGGTAGTACTTGGATGGGTGATTGTCTGATACTACTGCGCTGCTGTTGGCGGTCGTGGGTGTGGTGAGCCCATTTACTACAAATCCACCTAAAAAACACTATCCGAATCGGGTAGTGTCACGCTTACCCCTAGAGGCTCGCCGAAAGGGAAATAGCTTAATGATATTATACCACTTTTGCCGTTTCCCTGAATCAAAAAAAAAAAACTTCGCTTGAAAATAACAAGAAAAATTCTTTGTTATTTTATTTTGACCTTTGACCGCGTTGTGCGAACTAAGAGAATTCTCTTTCTTTGTTAAAAGTTTCATAAAGTCTAATGTTTCGGGGTGAGCTAAAGGTTTCTTTTTCTTGTCTATGGAGAAGCTTGAAGTTTGGCTAGTAAAAAGAAGAACATTGAGGGCTTAGGGGGATTAAGGGAGTGAGTGAACGAGTGCGCGAGTTTGGATATTGGGGGCAGGGGTTAGACGTGGGGTTGGTCTGTGGCAGATAACGCAGGGTAAGCGGACGATACCCTTGGGAACACTAGGTAGGCATGCCAATACAGGAGTGGAGATAGGACGTGGACCTAACAGTGGAAACGCGTGGAAATCCTGGCCTGCCATCTGCAGCTTCTGGATATTCCAGCGGAACAGCTGATTTACATCTACTGTGAATCTCAGTATTCCTCGGTACCTCCATGTAAATCATCACTAATCTTCTGCCAGCTTATCACCTCCACCATGTTCTAATCACTTTAATGGAAAACATCCAAATAATCCATCACCATCCTCCCCTTCGCGTCATCACCAAAAACTCGAGCAAGACCTAACTAAATTAATAATATTGATTCGTTAATAATATTTACCGTAGTATAGAGTAAAGGAGCCATCCATAAGCTTATAATTCATTTTTGACGATTTTTGACAACGTCGCCGGTCCTTGACGAACGAAAGAAACGTAACCGATGGCTTAATACGGATTTCACGTTTATTCTGCATTTTTTGCGTTTCTAGTGAGTTCAGTTGCTAATATACCTACGTGAATCAAGAGTGAATATAAAAATTAAAATATCAGACTTCATAGCCCAAAATGCTCTCAAAATAGAGGAAATAGGGTGATTTTTGTAACGAAATTACAGAGGAATAATAAAAGAGTAAATCCTTTTATATCAAATTAATGTTCATATGTACCATATTTAATTCAATATAAAAAGCTTCAATTTTTCTCATTTTTTAAGTTAAAATATATTGCACTTTTAACGAAATAGTTAAATTTGAAATAAAAAAAGATGTAATGCCCAAAAAAGAAGAATATTCAACCAAAAAAGACGAATTGTTAACAAGCAAAAATTAATTTTTAACCAAACAGTTGCATTAACATCAAAACAGTTAAAATTTTAGACGAAAGAAACAAATTTTCAACAAAATAGTGAAAATTCTAAACAAATAGTTACATTTTCAAGCCAAAAAGACGACATTTTTTAAAGCAGTTAAATTGTCAACAAAA
>CAKNWW010306337.1:0-10471 GCA_932074435.1 Andricus kollari | reverse complement strand
TTTTTTTTGATAGTCTGGGTTTCTCTTTTCACCTGCAAAGTATCAAAAAAATCGGCGCCGAACACCGACCTAACCCCCCTTGTAAGAAAGATTTTGTAGTCAAGAAAGAAAAATAATTTCCAACAAATTGTTGAAGTTTTAATAGAAAAATACGAATTTTCTACAAATCAGTTGAAGTTTCATCCCGAAAATATGAATATTCAACAAAAAAGTTAATTTCTAACCCAATAGTTTAATCTCCGTCAAAATTTAGTTGAATTTGTCACTAAGGAAGATTTTTGAGCCATGAAAGAGAAACATTTTCAACCAAACTCTTGAAGTTCCAAGCCAAAAAGGCAAATTTTCTACAAAGCAGTTGAATTTTCAACCCGAAAATATGATTTTTCAACAAAAGAGTTTATTTCCAACCCAATAGTTTGATTTTCTACAAAAACAGTTAAATTTTCATCTAAGAAGTACGTTAAAATTTCTACCAAAAAGAATAACTTTATATCAAAATAATTAAATTCTCAACAACATAATAAGATTCTTATTGTTTAACTAAAATAAATCAATTCCGAAGCAAAAAGGCGAAATTCGATTTGTGGATTGAAATCTTTATTTATTAAATTCCCATATAGAATTATGTAAATATAACATTTGTAACACTTGGTTTTTAATTCAGGTAATAACAATTAAAGGAATTTGAAAATTGAATTTTAAACAGCTGAAAAATTAAGAAAATTTAATTTGAATTTTCAACATTTAAATTCTGAATTTTCTTCCATTTTCAAAAGTTAAAAATTCAGATGTTGAAAATAAAAGGTTGAAAAATAAACTGTTGAAAATTAAATTTTACATTTCCTTCAATTTTCTACAGTTGAATGCTGTATTATAAAAAAGTAAAAAAAATGTTATATTCACAACATTTTCCTTGACAATTTAATAAATGTAGAAAAAAAATGTTTAAACCAGGAATTTTTTCCACCACTAAAAGGGGCGACATTCAATTTGCATAATTTAAAATATTTTGTTTAGACTGGTTGATAAATAATGAAAGTCAGAGGCCTCTGTCAGCCTTTACCATTTAATTTGTAAAATCAAAGTTTGTGAAATTGATACTATACCTTTATGAATATTTCATTTCAAGATAATTTTTATATTGAAACCCTTGAAGTAAAACCTGTTGAAATCAGAAGGTTTCCATGCTAAAACTTGATCATTATGAAACGATTAAATAAAAAGTTTTGGAATGTCCAATTTTTTAGACTTTAATTTCAAAGATTTCGAAAGTTTGAGAATCAGAAAAGTTCAATTTTGGCTGCTTTTGTTTGTCACTCAGTTTTTATGACTTCAAATGAGAAAATCTACAGTTTCAGCAGTTCACCAAGAAAAAATTTTTTGAAGTGGGAAATAACTGGAAAAGGACCGACAATTTGTTTTGTTGATTCAAGTGGACAACTCTGATTATTATAACCGTATTTTTAAATTCCTCCTTTAATCAATTTAAATTTTCGAAACTCGAACGTTTAAATTGAGATTATTATTCGCCAATTAGTGGTTTATAAGGACGAACTTGTCAACGTCAACATTGAACTTTACGATTAATATCCTTATTATAGGTTTAAAATATCATCGCTAAGGACGTCATCGTCGTCATCATCATTATCGATATCCAGGATCTTGTAATGACCCCACGCGATAGTATCAGTGCTATTTTTTCAATAATAATCGCATTTCTCTATTAGGACTCAGCTTAATTTTTATTTCTTTAGTGGTTTTAACGTTGTGAAATCTAGATCTGATTACATATTGTCTTCTAGATTGTATGTACAAGCGAGTTTCGTAGGCTTTTAATGTAGTCATTGAAGGTGATTGATTTTTTGACGACGTTAGCTTACATCCCTTTTGCCTTTTTAACAAATTCTTCGCCGTTCACGCAGATACTGTACATCTTGCTTCGCAAGTCAACAAAGTTCGTAATAATTTGACAAGAACATTTGTCTTTCATTGAACCCAAAACTTTTTTGTTGGCTTGCGGCATTCCGAATACGTTGTCTCGAGGATAGTCTGACGTGCCAAATTTATATATATATATATATATATATATATCGTTTTATATATCGTTTTATATATTTTATACATTTTTTGTATATCGTCGTTTTGATTTCATCGTGTCCTGTGACCACCCATCTCACGGTTGTGAGACGTGGCCATGAATGGGATTTACCGCGGTCCTACTGGGAGCCGGTGTCATTTTTATATGGCAGTTGCTCCCGGTGAGACCCTGCGGTGGTTGTTTAACCTTATTTTTTAATCATATATATATATTGTTTTTCATATCCTCTTTCATATAAGCATAAGGGAAATTAAAGCTTTCCGCCTTTCGTTTTTTTAGTGACAGTTGTTTTAAAATTGTTTCCTAATTTTCGTTTCTGTTCTTTTGGGAAGTAACCGCATTCCGTGGCTGAGGAAAATGTCTTCAATTGAAGTCTCCCATCTTCAGTAGTAGGCCAGTCAGTGAAACATGAAAAACAATTTTTCGCTGTCACAATTCTAGAGTGGAAGGGATATCGATATTTGTGTAGTGCTGATGCCTGGGATGAAGGCCTATATGTTTTTAGCAGCAAATTCGCAAACACAAGAAACTGCGCGCTGTTCAAATTTCGCGAAACCATGTTTTTTTAAGATTGCGACCAAGATATCTTTTTGATATCTCTCATTTATAATTAAACTTTTTTTCTCGCAGATTCATATCTTGGTCGCAATCTTCAAAAAACATGGTTTCGTGAAATTTTAACAACGCGCAGTTTCTTGTGTTTGCGAAATTAGGAAACAAAGTGAAAACAACTGTCACTAAAAACTGAAAGTCGGAAGAAAACGCAGACAGAAGACGAGACATCTGCAAGAAAATATTTCCGAGCTTTAATTTTACTCAATCCATAAAACAACGTTTTCTACCCGACCTCTTATTCAATAACTTGATCTTCAAAAATTCAAAATTTTTTCAAAATTTATCTTTGAACGTAATGCAGGCCTCTGAAATATGGCAGTCTCAACCTCGTGAAATCCAAAGACCGATTAAATATACTAGCATATATTATTACTTTTCGTAAAAACAATACCATGAAGGCACCACGGTGCGCCGCGGGGCTCGAGCACCAGCGTCATGCACGTACCGGAGTACACAACGTTTATTCTCAAAAATTAAAAATTTGAATCCTACTTTCTAATTTACACAGTCTTATAGGAAAAACCCTAAGCTTTCTTTTAAGAAAAAAAAAAACTGTACTAGAGAAACTGTACTAGACAACATTTTTTTCATCGCTATTAGAAGAGTTAACAATTGCCGATGTAGACTATATCCACGAAAATCCCAAAACTTTCACCACCTCCCCCTCGGTCAACCCTTATACGAATGATAAAATTTTGTTCCCATAAACTACTATCCAATAACACAACACTTTGCCTGAGTTTAACTTAGATCGGACAACTTTGACTTTTTGAGTGGGTACACTTGAGAAATAACGCCCCATAAATGTCATCACATTTAACATCTTATATCAAACTGTACGTGTCGGTATATCATATTTTACACTTGTTTCTATGATTTTCGCACATGCAGCCGTAGTGGAAGTCATAGATAAGGATTTTAGATACGTCAAGCACCGAAAGCCAAACAGAGATCGGTTTATTGCACAAGACTTGAGTTTTCCTCAATTCAATAGCCACGAGATTTTCAATGAATATTGCTCGGCTGTGGAAATTTGGTTTTGACTATGAGGGCTTCAGCTCCATATCTACCCTCCCACTATGTCACGAGTTTCACATTAACACGTTTTTGTACTTTCTCCATTGTTTTCCCGTAAACTGCATTATTCATCTATTTAAATAGGTTCTTTTCAAATTCATTCTTAACGTTTGTTCTGAAGTTAAAATCACGATTAATATATTCCTTCAGCCATGTAGATTGATTAAATTTAAAAACTCTATGAATTTTTACAAGTTTGAGTCCATTAGCTAATGCATGTTTGAGAGCCCGGTAATGGAAAACGTACTTTCGTTTCGGTAGGAGAGTAGTTAGGAGTTTCTCCTAGCTTTACCATGGTGGTTTCCAGTTTTCTGGACAGAACGGCAAGTTATTGTATGCATCAGGTAGTTCGGATGGATAACCAATGGGTGAATCGTCAGAAAAATTGAAATCAACATTTTCCAAATTTGTAAACCACTCGAAACCACTATAAGGGAGTGGTTGTCCCATGGCTCAATCGTACAGGTTTTTTGAGTCGCTATATATAATGTAGATTATGTCCCTATTTTCTTCACAAACTGCCATATACTTAATAC
Organism: Andricus kollari; assembly: GCA_932074435.1. Taxonomy (NCBI): domain Eukaryota; kingdom Metazoa; phylum Arthropoda; class Insecta; order Hymenoptera; family Cynipidae; genus Andricus; species Andricus kollari. Next base: position 6,145 of record CAKNWW010306337.1, on the reverse strand, counting down.
ATTTAATGCTTTCACGATGATTCATTATAGAGACTGGAGACTGGGGAGACTAGGAGACTAATCGAGCTTGATTGGCCAAGCAAGACTTTTTTTTTAAACCTGGGAGTACGGAAAGCCAAATCGGATTGATATTATATCCATTATCCCTATTGATGTGATTAGGGTGTTTGAAGATTTCGATTGCTTCTTTATGTTTTCATGGAAAAATATTGTGTGCGTAAAATTTTTTAGCCTGATTTTATTCTTATGTTCCTTTACACGTTTGCTCACCGCTCTCCCGGTTTCTCCAAGATAGACTTTGCCACAAGAGCAAGGGATTTTATATACTCCCGTATCACTGAGAGGTGGCTTTTCATATTTAGGGTTGTTTAGAAGTTGTCCTAATTTCGCAGGTGGTTTGAATATGGTTTTGACGTTGTGTTTGTTAAGAATTCTTCCTATTTGTTCTGTGATACCTTGGATGTAGGGTAGGATGGTGGTCGTTTTTCTCTCTCTTTCTTTCGTAGGTTGTTTTGACTTGTTTTTTTAGTGTATTTTATGATTGCTTTATCAATTCGTTTGTGCAATCGTTTTGTATTAGGATTTGTTTAACGTTTTTTCAAACCAGGATTGGTCTTCTAGTGTGCGGGATCAAGATCACAAGCCTTGAGACATTGTTCTCGGAAACATTCAAAGATATCTGCCAAAAAGCAGTACATCTCTCTTCATCTACAGCTTTATATATTAACTGCAAGTATTCGTAAGGATAAATACCTTTCCTTGTGAAGAGCTCATTTTATTCTCTTTCGATACCGGAAAATACAGAATTTATAATTCTATAAATAGTGAGGTACAATGCTAACTTTTCCAAGGAAGAGGCCATGAATCGAAATAAATCTATGAATCTGAATTTGATTTGAGTTTCCTCAACATGCTTTTTAAATGAAATATACTTTTTTTATTTAATGCCAAACCTTTAATTTTATCATCAAATTGTGTAGCAACATCCCGAATAATAAAGTGAGCATCGTACCAACCCAAGTTGTGAAACACAACAGGCATGGTCTGCGACATACCTGCCTGACATCACACGATTTTTTCATCGTTAGATGTAGAGCTTTTCCGCAGATATGACAATTAGTGGCTTTAATGAAAACTATTTGTTGCTCAGGAGTCACTTTCTGCATGGGAACTGGAGATGTAAGTATTTCATTACACATTTTTGCAATTTTCCGCGATTCCAGAACAAACCACTTTGCTGGTTCTACATCTTCAGGGCAGGACTCATAGAAAGATAGTGAATCATCGTATCTGCGCTCGAGGTAATATCCGATGTCATAAACCACATGTTCTTGAAACACCTCGGTATTTGATGTTCTTTCCTGGTCTTCCACTGGTATTAGCAGATACTCATGGTCAGCATAAATGATAAAGGGAACCTTCTCTCGATACTTAAAGTTTTTTAATTCGATAATGTTTTTTCCAGGCTTTGGTAGCACGATTTTGCAGTCATTTATTTTTTTGGAATCTTCACAGTGAGTCATCAACTTTACTTCAGATGGAAAATAGTGTATGCCTCGATCACAAATATATTTTCGGTTTTTCTTTGCAGATAGTTGTCTAGTGAGTAATCCCGAAATATTCTTTATCCATACATAATAAAAATTAAATGATTTAGTCCTGCTATCCTGATCATCTTCTTCTTCTTCTTCATCACTACTCTCTTCATTTACATACTCTTCTTCTACTCGGAGAAGGTTCACGTGGAGATTCCGCTTCTGCGAAGTAAGATGTAATGGAACCACCTTAAATTTATTCTGCTTGTTTTTGATCAGGCCTAACGCGTTTACTGAGATGTCATTTTTTTCTTCAAATTTCTTGATGTCTTTTAATGCAACTGGGAACTTGATTCCAGACAAATTTAATTTATCTTTGTGTTCAGTATAGCTGGAAACATGTTTAGCGTTAACTTCCCTATCAAGTGGATACATGGTTACTAATAGAGCCCACTTAAAGCAATCGTTGTCATTCTTGTGTTACGCGTTGATACAAGCTTCTTTTTTTCGTAATCCATGTTGAAAGTTCGATACAGGAACTAATGATGTTCACTGCAAAATTGATAATTGAGCTTAAGGTCCATCCTGAGTCTTTTTTCGCATTATCTTCCATTTCTGTCAGGATCGGGTATCTCACATTGTTTTTAAGCTAAAGTTTCAAGTCTGTGGTATAGTATATTTCTTTTTCTTTTAGATTTAAAATTCTTGTCATCAGGCGTCTCCTTATCGATCTTCAAATAGTATTCAAGGAGCATAGCGTTTAGTTTAAAAGGCCTGTGCTCGCGCAAGGGTTTCTCCACCTCAGCAATAAGTAGTCTTTCGGCATCATCCAAGAAGGCAAGTACATCTTTCTAAACTAGTAGTAGTGCTTTATTTGTTTGATAATCATCAAATGCATACAAATAGGTTACAGTTCAATTCTAAAACTAACTGTTATTCTAACAAATAAAAACAAAAACTAAAATTAAAGGTTGATGGTAAACATTACCCCAGAGGAGATACACCACTACTAACATAATAATTTTTTTGACAGCATTATTTTCTGGGTTATCTAAAATGTTAAGCCAGGCAATCCTTATCTCATACATATCCCTACTTTTGCTTATACATGAAAACCTGACAGTTTAAAAAAATGGACATTCTACTAAAAGGTGGTACACAGGTTCTGTGTTAAAACTATTCGCATGACAGTCGATACAATAACTATCAACATTCAAACTGCAGGTTTTATTCTTGATTATAAGTCTAGGTATGAACTTATTTATTAACCTTCATTGCGCTATAATTCTGAAAAAACCGAGTGGTGTTCTTGACAGAGTTAAATATTTCTGAGGTCTTTCTCGCAAGGTTAATTGAAGATAAAGTATTGGAGCAGAGGACGAGTGGGCCCGCTGTAAATCTTCTGGATATAATATTTAATCATAAGCTCCTATCCATGCGAATATATATTCTTTTGTAGAAAGGCAAGGAAAAGAAATTCCCAATCGCCCTCCATCTCAATTTTTTAAAATATATTTCTAACCTGGCGGGCCCAGTTGTAATTCTCTAGGGTTGAAAAATCATCTTTTAATTTATATAGTTCTCTTAATCTTAAATAACATTTCTTCGGGTATCGATCGTCGGACATATTGAGAATTTTCTCTATCCAATTTAGAATTGACCCAAAATCTTTAACTGCAAGTTGGGATGCACCTATTTCTAATCTAACAGCATATCCAGCAGTATTTTGTGGAACATGCAGGATTCTCTTATAAAAAGTGGTTTGAAGTTTTTCTATAAAATCTAATGACATCAGACTCCATATGTGCGCACCATACATTAAAACACTGGATACAAGACTATCGAAAAGTCGAACAATAGGGTTCCATGAGTTAAGTTTTAATCTATGAATCAGCGAAATCGTTGCTCCTACAGCGAGGTTAGACTTACGAACAGCTTCATCTTTTGCCCCGACAAAAAGTGCAGATTGGGTGAAAGGGGTGCCCAGGTAGATATAACTTTTAACTATATCAATCTCGGAGGGTCCGCACATAAAAGGTGGGTATTTTTATTATGCCCATGACCTCCCTTTCTGTAGATTACTATTTTTGTTTTTTTTTCTATGTTGACTTCGAGCTCATTCATCCTACAGCAATCCAATAATCCTTCAATAGTCCGACGCATTCCAACCATAGAATCCGCTAAGAAAGCCTGATGGAAAAGCTGATTTAAAGTCAACATAGAGTACCACAAGTTAGCCTCCGTTCAGTCTGAGACGATTTTGAATCATTGCGTTAAGGGTAAATATGTGATGCGTGCAACCTTTCCCCCTTCTGAAACCTGCCTGTCCCTCTGGGAGGAGTTGCATGTCTTCAGCCCAAGCGGTTACAGTTAACTAAGGCAATGGGGCGGTAGTTAGAAGGATCAGTGACATCCCTTTCTTGTGTATCATTCTAAGAAATGTTTGAGACCACGATATTGGGACCTTTTCTCCATCAATTATTTTATTAAATAACGAGCGAAGGTAGAGGATCAGATTGCCAGGCAAATTTTTTTGAAATTCATACCTAATACCGTCTGAACCATGGGCCTTACCATTTTTTTACTGTTTCAAGCTTGAAATAGTTTCTTCGAGAGTTATATGTGAATCAAGATAAGGATTTCGAAAATTATAATCGTTATTAAGTAAGCATTTGGATTCCGAGCTGATTAAAGAGATTTCAAGTACTGTTCCCATATGTTTAAGTCTATATCATCTTTATACGAAGGTTTGAAATTATAGCTATTAACAATCTTCCAGAATTGTTTAGAGTCGATTGCATTCGCGATAGAATTCAATAAGGAATTTTTATAACCTTCCTTCTTCGAATCTAATCATGTTGTATGTACTCTTTACAATTCGTATAAATCAACACAACATCAGGATTGAATTTTTGTTGTTCGCAATTCTTAAGTACTTGTTTCAGCTCTTTTTTACTCTTTCTGCATTGTGCATTAAACCATGGCTTCGAACGGCTCAGTTTTTTAGTCAGTTTTACAGTCCTGTTAAGTTCTGTCGCCGTCTCTTTAATTTCATTAATTAAATTATTTGAATGGTCATTCATCGAAAATGATCCGATCGAGGTGGAACCCTCAGCACTTGGAAATCCTAGATTGACTGAATTCCCACGCTATTAGACTAGGCAAAATCTATAATAGAAGAACTTTTTCTCTTAGGAATGTACATTGAGCTGGGCAGTCGCTTTTAGTTATCCCATTCAGAACAAAAAAATTAATTTTTTTCAAAGCTTTCCACCATTTGTTTTTCCTTTTTGTCTAGATCAGCGACCATGCTTGTTCGTACGTCATATAAATTTAAATTGTTACATGCAGATTATAGAGAAAAATATTCCTGGATCTATCTTTTATATCTAAAAATTCTAGCTTTTTTCAAGAAAATTAATTTTTTCTTCGAATGCTTTGTTCTTCTCTTCCAAAAAGTGACATCTGGTTTTTTATATTTTGAGTTCTTCTAAGATGTTTTCATCCGAGCTCTTTAGCACATTAATATCTTCAGTCATTCGCGGAACATTTGCTCCCGTGGATATTACATTCTCTTGGACTGATATTAAGAGAGATTTTAGCTCTTCGTTGGTCGCCATAACTATCAAATTAACCCTCACTTTACACTTTAAACACACGCTTTGTCAACGTCGATTCATGTGACTCTGTTGCTGGTGTCATCACGCTTTGTTCTTTTGTTCCGCACACCACTTCCTTGTTTGCTGAGCAAATCAAAACGAGGCTTAATACATGCTAATTTTTCGATTATATTTAGGCACTTCCGTTTTTGATTTATAGTCAGTGATGGTGTTTGTCTACAAAGCTCCTTTCTCACAGTCTTTAGACACAACATACGCTCATTTCTCCATTTATTGACTTTATCCAGCTGTATGTTCCCAGACGATGACGACGAAATGAGGTTTGAAGCTTCCTCGATAATGGGAACAAGTTTAACACACTTGTTGAGCAGCATTTTTACAACTGGTCTTCTAGAAGGTACTATCAAAGTTCCTTCAGACATTTCTCATCAGTTTCGACCTCGTATTGCATGAATGTAAATAATTTTTCGGTGTGAAAGGTCCAAGTAATAAAAACATGTGGAATTTAGTTAAAAAATGGCTACGTTTCGGACTCAGTGTGGTCCCTTTTCAAGCCTGTAGTAAAAAATAGTTTATTGTGAAAAATAGAAACAACATGGAAAACATATAAAAATCTATATAAGAAAAGTGAATAAATAAATCATCACGATGGTCAGAAAATATAACATGTAAAAAAAAAAAAATTTAATAAAATTATTACCTGAACATCATATGAAAAATTGGCGATTGAAAGGCAAAATATCCTTTTGTATAAAAATTTAAATATAACCTCCTCCATCAGAAACAATGTGATTCGTACGCCAAAAAAAATTTTTGATAAACAATAAACTGGAGATAGTTAGAAATGTTGTGTGCCAATGTTATTTAAATAGACATTGATATCACTTTAAAAAACAAAGCAAAAACAAAAATGATGTTAGAAAAGAGAAAGCAGAAACAAAATTTAAGGTTGTGGTAACGAAATGAACTGTAATTAAAGTTGAGCAAAAC
>CAKNWW010306329.1:2711-14553 GCA_932074435.1 Andricus kollari | reverse complement strand
TCAACCTCTCATAGACTTATCATTTGTCTGTTGGAAATCTTGAAGGTACATCCGCACATAGTGAGATGCATAGAGAGATTAATGCCTCTTTGGAAAACTAGATTTACCATCTCATCTGGAAATTATCGTGTGACAACAAACAACGTCACCTTCCAGAGGGGCGTCTTTCAGGGCGATACAAGGAGCCCTTTGCTTTTTTGCATCACACTTCTGCCTCTATCTCTCGCACTACAAAATACTTCTGGATACCTCTGTGGCGACACTAACCAGCGCGAGCATAAGGTCACTCATGTATTTTATATGAATGACCTGAAGCTCTATGCCTCTGGTAAAGGCAAACTTCAAACTGCCATAAATATCGTCGCGAAGTACGCACGAGAGATTGGAATGGACTTTGGATTGGGATGGCCTGCCGTTGTGATTTCATTGTGTCCTGTGACCACCCATCTCGTAGTTGTGAGACGTGGCCTTGAATGTGATTTACCGCGGTCCTACTGGGAGCCAGTGTCATTTTTTAGATGGCAGTTGCTCCCAGTGAGACCCTGCGGTGGTTGTTGAACCTTAATTTTTTAATTATACATAGGTTTTAAGTTCCTATATAATACATCGCTGCTGAAGGCTGTTGACTTCCTCAGCATAAAACACCAACCAGTTGCGACTCTCTCGGTTTCTATTCCCTGTCCTCACACCGCTCATTAACCGAAGTTTGGTGGGACGGACGTTACAACTAGTCCCTCAACCATACGACGCATCACTGCTTACCGTGGTGTACAATCTAAACAATGAATAATACAAACAATAAAATAACCTCGGAATGGACAGAAACTTTGACTGGCGAAATGCATATACACGGTAAATGTAAAAGTCGAGTTTCAGGCTATGAATGGAGACTGGGTGTTTGGAATCCTAGAGGGTTGAATGATCTTAAGATAAAAGAATTGCAAGAAACTATGCACGTAAGGAAGCTAGATATTTTATGTGTACCTGTGACAAAGAAAAAGGGATGCGAAATTGGAAATAGAATAAAAATATTAGAAATAGAACAAAATAATTATGATAAACCATGTGAACAGTTTTTGCTTGCTCAAAATTCCCTCGACTCCCGAAACGATCAAAGTTGTTTGTGCACGAATTGTGCAAGGCCTGGGAAAAAAATTATAAACTTTTTTTTTTAATGAACACTTTCAACTCTTGCTAACTTAATTGGTCCCAGAAGATTTAGATGCATACTTCTAATAAATTTCACTATAAAATATTAAAAAGTTCTGACTTCGTGGCGACTTGAAGTGAAAAAAGGAGAAATATTTTAATCCGATTTAAAAACAGTTTTTCGTAAATAATTCAAAAACTAGGAAAGCTACAATTTTTTTTGATTGAAATAAAAAGATGCGGCATTCAATTCACGATGTGGATATTTATTTTAAAAATTTAAATTCAAAACTTTATTCTCAAGAGCTCAGGGGCCTCCCCACTGCAGCAAAATAATTCTATATCTCTTTTTTGAATCCGGCGCCTTCATTCATGCTACAAGCGCTTTTCTTCACATTTTGAGACGATAATTATTTTTATTCATAGAATCAGAAGTTTGCAAGTATTTGTTACCTCATTTGGAATGGTTTATACGATTATTCTTGTTTGAACAAACACACAAAAACAAAGTGTGAATGTAACGCTACTTTCGGGGCACCATTTCCCTGCAACAAAAATTAGCCGTGGTAGTGTGAATAAACGATGGTTTCGTACCCCAAATCCAAGCAAGATGGAACTCCATCTTAAAATTAGCTGCAACAAAATTTATCCCAGAGTTTTTACTGTAAAATATTTTGTTCAGTCAATCGTTAAAAGTTATCATTGTCTGGAATTAATTACTGAATTAATGAATGTTATGAGTAATATGTATTTTTTTAGGATATTTGACAATTATGTAAACAATTTTAATTTATGAAACAACTTTTATACGCTGTACATCATGAAAATGTATAATCTTCTGGAATTATTGACCGTAGACGATGAATGTTCAGATTTGAAGTTTTCTTGATAGACAAGTTGCCAGTGTTTAAAAAATTATTATCACTTGCTCCTTGCTCTAGAAATTACGAAGAAAATTTCAATTTTTGAACCTCTTTCACGATGTCGATCATTAATCTGTATTTTCTTGTCTCAGCGAAATCTATCTAAGAAAAATTTTTCACAACGAATATTAGGGTATCAGTTCTAAAATAAAAAAATACTGAATAGTTATCGACACAACGTCAGAGATTCCAAAAGACTAGAATTTTCTACACAATTGATAAAACGAAATTTCAAAAAAGTAGTTAAACGTTTGAGCGTACATTCGAATTTTTAATCAAGAAGATTAGCTTACTACCAAAAAAGGAGAATTTAAAACAAAAATTATAAATGTAGACAAAAATTGTTAAAATGTTAACTAAAAATGATTGATTTTCAACAAAACACCTCGATCTATAATTAATCAAGTTAATTTTTGATAAAGTATTTCAACCTTAACCTTCAAGAAGTCGATTTTTTTCGAAAAACTCAAAAAAGTCACGCGATACTAGCCCGGTACCTTTACTCATAGATTTTCCTTTTCAATATGTTAATAAACTGCGCTCTGTTTTCTTTTTAAAAAAATCAATTTTTTACGTATGAACAGAATTTTGAACAAAATGAAGTCTTCAGTGGTTTTATTTCAAAATTGAACAAAGGTGCGCATCTTTTTAAATCTGATGTGTAGCAGTAGGTTATTGTCCTTTACGCACACTTATTACGTGTATACTTTTTTTTAATTCAGAGTAAAAAGCCTGAAAACTATGATTTTTTATTCTTTTTCGGTTAGAATATTAGATTTGGATAGTACAAAATAAAGCACACGTATTATATCACGTCATTGTTTGTTATTTATTTCACATTGACTTATCTCGGCGGTTTAGATGATTCAAAGAACTTTCCTGCTTAACTTTTTTTGTTGTTACATGCATAGTTTATAACCAATTATAATTATAATTATACCTTCCATTTGAGATAAAAAATTAATAATTATAATAATCATAATAAAAGATGTAAAGTGATATACTTATCTCCGAAGGACAATCTTGAAACTAATAAAGTCGTCATTTCACATATAGGTAAGATAACGGCTACTAAAGTGTATATGTGTACTCTGATGGTGCAATAGAATATTCTTTAGTTACATTTGTTAGCCCACTTATTCACTGACGTATTAATCAGTTTTCCCTTCACTATGCGAAAATGAGGATGGTCCATAATTTTATTTTCACTCTGGCGGTCATCTTCAATTCTATTGGTGAATATACAAATATAATATATCTACCATTAATATTATTTTTTATATAATACATGCATGAATACGGCCATTTCCCAGTTCTGCGGAGAAAAGATAAAGTCCGACATTCAGCTTATATTCATATAATGGCCATTTGTGCATTTATGACGTCAAAAATTACGATGTCATTGACATATAATGGCCATTACATACCTATGACCTTGAAAAGCAGTACTTGATGTCGGATCCTACATCCCTCACTAAAAACATACATGCATCAATTATGTCCCTCTTCTTCCCTTTTGTGCATAATATGCTACTAAGGTTACAAGAAAGAAATTACTTTTAGCATTATAATAGAATGCTTAACCATATAGTTAAATTTTGAATTTACAAAGACGAGTTTGTTTGAGGATAGTTGGATCACCAAACTGAAAAGCTCAATTCAAAAATACAAAATCATTTTCAACCAATAAAGGCGCAGTTTTGACGAGATATAAGAACATAAAGAAATTAATATTTTGATTTTCCATGAAGCAGTTGACCTACGAACAACGAGTTGAATTTTTAATCAAGGCAGACGAATTAAAAAAAAAAAAAAATTTCACGCAATGGTTGTATTTTTATGAAAAGCAGAAGTTATTTGCAAATGAAATTCAGCTTTAAATACAGTTCTTTGACTTCATAATTTGATTTGATTTGGAGAGTACAAAAGAAAGCACACCTCTTTTATCACGTTGTTGTTTTTTCTTTATTTCACATTGACTTTTCTCGGCAGGTTTAGATGATTCTAAGAATTTTCCTGTTAAACTTTTTTTTCTTGTTACATCCATAGATTATAATCAATTATAATTATAAGTATACCTTTCATTTGAGATGAAAAATGTAATCATTATAATGATCAGAATAAAATATGTAAAGTGAAATACTTATCTTCGAAGGACAAACTTGAAACTAATTACGTCATCATCTCACATGTAGGTAAGATAACGAATGCTTACGCGTATATGTGTACTCAGATGATGCAATTATATTTTATATATTACATTTATGAATACGGCCATTTCTCACGCCTGTGGAGAGAACATACAGTCCTACTTTAAGCTTATATTCATATAATGGCCATTTTGTATATTTATGTCATCAAAAATTATGACGCCATAGACACATAATGGTCACCACATACCAACGAACTTGAAAAGCGGTACTTCAGGTCGGATCCTACGTCTCTCACTGAAAACATGCAGGAATCAATAATGTCCCTTTTCTTTCCTTTTGTGCCTAATATACTATTAAACTTACAACAATGAAAATACTTTTTAGCATTATAATGGAATTCTTAACCAAATAGTTGAATTTTCATCATTTTGAAAAAAAGAATTTTTTTCACTAAATGATTGTATGCTTAAGAAAAGAAGATGTTCATTGCAAATTAAATTTCGTTTTTGAGTACAGTTCTTTGACAATATAATAATTCTTAAGCCAAAATGATACTAAAATTATCTAGAAGTGACTGACGAGTATTATTAATAAGAATTACGTTCTCTTGAATTTGAAAGTATTTAAAAAAATTCGATGAAGTTTATAAGAATTCCAGGTGATTTTTAACGAATTCAGGATATTAGTATTTTATTTATTCAAGAATTTCTTGTTCGGCCTAAGATCGATACAAGTGAGTAACAGTATACGATACAAATAGAAACAAAGAGTAATCATATGGAGCAAGTATAGACAGCAGAATAGAATGAAGAAGATTACAAAAAATTGTTGAGAAAAGTTATTTAGAAAAACATTCATGTTTTCATCGAGTGACACAGAATCCAAGTCCAGCCACATTTGCTCCGACTTCCTTTGTGTAACGGATTCCTATTATAGTTACTATTTTTACTTGCTTTTTATATTATCCAAATTCGATATTCAATAGGCTTTAAAATAGAATCTAGTTTTAATTTAAAATAAAATTACTTGTCTCAAAATTTTATCAAGATCTCTCAAAAATTACATTTCAATCAAAATAAATTTGAAATAAGAAAGCATGATTCATGAGATTGAAACCATCAAGTATTATGAGAGAAGTTGGAGGCCCCGGAAGCTACGATCATGGTTCCTTAAAGCAACCAATTCCGACGCAACTGGAACGTTTACCTTATCTACTTCTGATCCTTCTGTCCTAGAAGGTAAGCAAGAGCGGGAAATTTACGCGAGAGAACACCGTTCAACATTGTTCCTTAAAGTCGGGTCTCTAGCCGCAGATGACCTTACACGGCAGACGGGACAGTTGGAGATGAAGGCTTCCCCTTTAGATACTTTTTTACAGCTACCAATCCTTGTAGAATGTTATGAGGAATAATATTGACGGACCAGATGAAGTGATCCCAGAAGAACAGCCTTTTGCATCTGGTTTGCGATGGAATGAGCCTGACGCTGGCAAGCCGGAATCTTGTTGAGTTGGCTAAGAAATGATGCTTTCATACCTCGAAGACTCTTGATTATGAGAACTACAAGATGGACTTTGTAGCCTTGGTACAGCCTGCTCAGCTCGAAAAGAAGTGCCTGATATTTCACCCGTTTTTCTTCCTCCTTTGCTGTGATATTACCATCGGCTGGTGCCGAGGATTCAGTTGCGTGAATTATCATGGTCTTCAAATCTTGGAGGACAATATCAGGCTTCGTAGCACTGACACGTTCAGTGGTGGAGAATGAAAAATTCCAGTAGATCTTACACTGATCATTCTCCACAACGGACATAGAAGTGCCTAAGATGGTAATATAACACTTTTAGAGCTGCATTGTGTCTCTCGGTGTACCCGTAAGGTGCATACTTTGAGCATCCACTGAGAACATGCCCAAGTGTTTCTGGCTCTGGCATACACGCGCGGCAGTTCGAATCTCCTGCAGGTATATTCATTATGCGCTCGCGGTAAACTAAGGTGTCTATAACGCCGTCTTGACAGGCAAAAAGAAATGCCTCAGTCTCCAAACTCAATCCAGCAGACCTGAGAAACATGTTGGACAGACCCATCGAGAGCTCTTCTCTACGTATGAAGCCTTCGAATTTACCATGAAGGGGCTGGTCAGCATGTTTTATTAGTAGAAGCCTACATTCTGCTTCCTGTACACGAATTTTGAGCACCGAAGGTGTTAGTGTTGCTAGGCCATGTGTAGTATCGCTGAAATCAAATGGGAGGCCAAGGTCCTCGGTGGCCTTATCTGCGGCACGGTATAAACTCGCCGCAACATTGACGATTTCATGTTGATTTGCGGGTCGCACAAGAGAATCTGCACTATTTAGAACTGATCAGGCTGTAGCCAGAACGATTCTTCGATGAAGACACTTCAAGCTTAGCAAGCCTCTACACCCTTTATCTCGAGGTAGGTATATTCGAGGTACGGATGACATAGGATTATGACTTGGATGGATTGTCATCATCTTGCGTGTGCTTCGGACAAGTTGTTTCAACTCATCGACGTTTCTTTTTGCTGCGCCAAATGAGTAGAGCAGTATAGGAACGGCCAGCATATTAGTCGCCTGGATCTTATTCTTTCCAGATAATTCGGAAGCCGAAATTTTTCTGAGAATTTGGCGATACCTTTTTTCAAGGGCCGTTTTTAACACACGCACATCTTGGGTTTCCGTTTGCGGTATTTCAAGATATGTATGTGTTTCTCCATTAACAAGATGTTGAATGATATTTCCGCCTATGAGTTGGACATTCCGATCGTCACTCGATGGTGTAGTTTCTAGTCTTCCTTGGTGTAGGTGGACGCAGGCACACTTGTCCAGTCCAAAGCTCATTTCAATCGCTTCAGAGTACCTATTCACCGCCTCCACAAGGATGTTGAGATACTCTTTCAAGGAGGCAAAGATTTCAAGGCCACATAGGTATCCAGAGCTTTTGGCTCGGAGGACAATAGATAGAGACAAGAGGGAGATGCAGAAAAGTATCGGACTTAGAGAGTCTCCTTGGAAGACCCCTCTCTTATATGTGAAATAGCTGGTAGTCACTTGTCTTTTGTCAGATGTTATGACAAATTTTTTGTCCACCACAAGAGCATAAGATCTTTTATGCATCTCACTATTCTTGAATGCCCCTCCATGCACTCAAGGAGCTTGATGAGTAGCGCATGGTTCGTGTTACCGAATGCACAACGGTAGCCAATCCAAGCTATGGACAGATTGCGTAGACACCTGATCGAGTCATGAGTAATACACCTGTCTATTAACAGGTTCTCCCTGCAACCTGCCAGCCCTCTCTTGCATCCACGTTGTTCAATTATTGCATTCCATACCGGCTCGATACATGTTAATATCCTCTCTTTGAGGATGCCAGTGAATAGCTTGGAATGGGTTGTTCTCCGTTTAAGAAAGTAGTACATATACGAGCTAGATGTTGGTGCGTGAAAGTGAACTTCTTCCACCAAAAGTTGTTGATTTTCTCTAACCCTGGCAGTAATAAGGGTACACTCTTCCTCTGGAGCCTGTAACCTTTGTCTTTGGAAAAAGTTACGAAAGAGTGATATATCTGAAGCGTCTTCATTAAGTTGATAAGTATCTCCATACACTTTCTCCCAGTAGACTTGAATCTCTTCTCGACTAGGCGAATTTTTAACGGCACGTGACGTTTTATTGATCAGACGGGAAGGATGAGTAGAAAATGTGGAATTTTCCTGAATCCACTTTACTCGCCATTCAAGGCGCTGTTTCGCTGTTGAAAGAGATCTTATTTGTTGCGTCCAGTGCTGATTGATGGTCAAAAGTTTACATTTGTTCAGCGTGTGATTTGCTTTCCTTAAGTTTCGAGCAAGTGCCCTAATTTTTTGAGAGAATTTTTTATTTGATGTAATGTAGCTAATCACGCACGTAATACTTGATGCATGCCGTCTCGCCGTTTCAATTTTAAACTAAAGCTGTGCAATACGCTCGCGAGTCTTACTCAGGTGTACTGAAGTATCGTTACTTCTATTGTCGCTAAGCAGAGAGACCGCCTTATCGTAAACTACACAGTTCAGATTCCAGAGATTAAAATCTTCGGGGAGCAAATCGGGGAGAGTATTATTAGCTTCAGATAAGTTGTCCATCCTGAGAAAGACTTCTTGGTGGATAGATCTCCTACTTCTCATGTTGGCATTATCGGCTATCTGCAAACATGGTCTTGCTGGAACGGGTGGTATGTTCGCTAGAGGATGTCGCTCTTCTTCTTGCCGAAAAGAGCTTCATATCCGTTTTAGCGGAAAAAGGATACCTGATAGCTTAAATACTGAGGAGTTTTACGAGCATATTCCGGGAGCATATTGACCCAACGGTCATGTAACCTCTGCATAAATCCTCTTCGCGCCTGTGAGCTTCTTTGCCTACAGATGTCCTTCCTGAGCCGGTCCGACCACTTAAATCGATATTCTCGCGTTTGTCCGGGGCTATTGCCTGGTCGTCGCCCCAGTTCAATCCTATTGCCACTCCCAACTGAACCATGGCCTCCATCCAAGAGAGGCCTATTTTGAGTGGCACTGCGCGATACTGGTGACGTTACCGCAATTCGTTGCAATGGGGAGTTAGCCCAATGCAACGTGGCTGACTACAAGAGATGTGATTTATCGATGCCAATTAAAATAGGTACTTATTCATTAATTTACGTTGAGACGACCTCGTTGCGTGTTCATTGAACACGCTTTTTTCTTGATTTCAGCGGGAATTTTCTTAAAGAAAAAGAACTGTAATCTCTCGACTGAATCAATGTACCTTAATCCCTAGAATTCTATTGCGTAAAAAAGCACACTAAGCGTGATGCTACGAAATGGGTAGTCTTAGTTTGACAGGCATAAGATCTGAAAGGTTTTCGAAAAATTTATTGGGAATCCCATTCTCACCCGGCGATTTGTTTATTACATTTTAAAAAAGAGGCTTTAATTTAATTAATCGAGAATTGACAGTTCAATATAGGGTGTTCGTTTACAATCCACTGTATGCGAAGAGGAGCCCAAATCAAATAAAGAGGAAAAAGAAGGTCTTGCCATAGAAGTATGCTTATATTGTTAGTCGAAGGGGACCGCAACCTAAATCTATTGACCGCTGTCCAAAAATCCTCAGGATTACTAAAAGCCGCTAGTGAATTCAGCAATGTAGATTCCTTTTGCCATTGAGGCTTTGCAAGTAAATGTAACTCATCAGCGACAGTTGAGATGGTGGTAATTAAATTATTATTTAGGGCATTTATTTCGCCGTTGGAGTACACAGAGTTCTTAGAAATAGACATTTGGTGTAGAGGAAAATTTACGGTTAGAATTCCAATTTATTTTATTATTTAAAAATGATTCTTGATTTACACTTTTGTCCATCTGTATGGCATACGAAATATCAATTCGAACCGAATTCAGGATATATTCCACAAATAAAAACGAAACAATGTATTGTGTTGAATTCAAACACAGTAAGCCTTAATAATTTTCAACCTGACAGTTCTGCGGCAAAACTGTTCTTTGAAGAATCCATTTATTATGACTTTGAAGTGTTTCATACAAACATGAAACCTCTCTTTCTTTTCTCAGAATTGAGTTCGCAGTCGAGCAGAGATACCCTTGATACTCCCCGCCCGGTTCACTGTCGCTCTTCTCCTTCTCGTCGTATACCTGAGGGCCCTGATGAGCATCCTCTTCCTGCGGGGGCCAGATCGCCTCGTTCTCCTAAAGTACTCGGATATGCACTTCGACAACTTGGATACATTCGGCTTATTCCCCTAAAAAATCAGAATCTACGATTCGAATTTCGAAGGTACATTTTTCCTGCTGGTTATCAGATTAGATTGAGAACAGAAGAAGGCAGCTTTGGTCCCGTGCCAGCCCAAGAACATATTGTTCTATCAGTATCCAATGGTGACATTTTTGCTATATTAGAGCATAGCGGTGTTCTTCGTGGAGTATATTCCTCACGCAGATCTCATGCGAGACTGAAAATAAATATGATAAGCGGCGAAGCTGAAAATTTGTCCCGAGATGAAATGCAATATTGTCCAGTTGGGAAACGTTACCCAATCTTCCCCAACAATTTTTTCAAAGCTTTCGCAAATGACGATTCTCTACAGTCTGAATGGAACCCTAATAGCGAACGTAACCCTGGTTCTTTTCCTTCTGACCGACAACATTCGTCTGACCGGACTTCTACTCAGGAGCATCCTCTTCATTCCAAGGCCAGGTCGCCTCCTGGGTGGCCGCGTTTTCCTAAAGTACTTGGATATTCACTTGAACAACTTGGATACATTCGACTGATTCCTCGTTCAAATCAGAACCTGCGATTTGCATTTCGTAGATACGTTTTTTCTGCTAGTTATCCAATTAGATTGCGAACAGAAGAAAGGAACTATGGTCGCGTGCCAACCCAAGAACATATTGTATTATCAGCATCCAATGGTGACATTTTTGCAATATTAGAGCATAGCGGGGTTCTTCGTGCAATATATTCGGCAAAGAAAATTCATGCGAGAGTAAAAATAAATATGATAAGCGGAAAAGTTGATAATTTTACCCCAGATGAAATAAGATATTGTCCAGTAGGCAAACGTCAACCAATCTTCCCAATAAATTTTACTAAATCTTCGGCAAATTACGATTCACTTCAGTTCGAATGCAATACTAATAGCAAACGTAACCGTGGTTCTTCTTCTTCTTCTGACAGACAACATTCACCTGACGTGACTTCACCTCAGGAGCCTCCTGTTCGTGCTGGGTCCAGAGGTTGTTTCGGCAGGCCTCGTTCTGTTGAAGTTATTGGATGTGCAATAGAACAACTTGGCTTTGTTCGGCTTATTCCTTGCACAAATCAGAACCAGCGATTTGAATTTCGAAGATACGTTTTTCCTGCCTATAAACCGATTCAAATGCGAATAGATCATGAGAACTATGTGTTTAGGTCAAACCAAGAATATATTGTATTGTCAACATCCAGTGGTGACGTTTTTGCAATATTGGATTATAGTGGGACTCTTCATGGAATATACAGGACAGATGAAAATAATTCGCGAATAAAAATAAATATAATAAGCGGCGCAGTTGATAATTTGACTGCAGATGAAATGAGATGCTGTCCAGTAGGCAAAAATCGCCCCATCTTCCCAAACAGTTTTATTAAAGCTTTAGCCAATTACGATTCACTAGAGTCCGAATGGAATCCCAATGGCAAACGATATCCTGTTTCTTCTTTTTGTGCCTGACCTGCATGCCTGCTTCTCATGAAGTACTAGGATATGCACTTGGACAACGTGGATATATTTAAGTTACTCCCGAGAGAAATCAGTGTTATCAACATTAAATGTTAATATTTTTTCAATAATGGGGCATACTGATATTCTTTGTGGAATATATTAAAAAAATAGAAATAATTCGAGAATGAAAATAAACATGACAACCGGTGATGTTGAGAATATGATATCAGACAAAATAAGGCAAGGTCATGCAGGCATAAATTACCCAATCTTCCCACACCTTTTTATGAAATTTGTTGCAAATTGCGATTCACTACAGCCTGCATATCACTAATTCAATAAAAAAATTGTAAAATAAAACAGA
>CAKNWW010306327.1:2736-15052 GCA_932074435.1 Andricus kollari | reverse complement strand
TGTCCTGCCAATACCTTTGAAATTTGGTGGTATTTTGCCACTGATTCCAAATTTTGCTGGACTAAGTGGATTTGGAGCTCTTAATAGTGGATCAGCAGGTATAGCTAAGGCGGCAAACGATGCTAGCGCAGACAAACAACAACTGGCAGAAACTCAGCGTCATAGGAATGCAAAGGGGGCTATTGCTCTAGGAAAATTTTCACACCTACCACTCTACAGAAAAGGATTAGGTCTTAATATGAAACCTTATCGAAAAGGTCAGGGGCCTCGTCTAAAACAGTCACCAAGAAACTTGTAGTGAAGATACCTCACCATGCACTCACTGATACAAATCTATTCAAGTGTGCCAGAGCTCTAAAGATTCCACAGTTTCATGGAGTGTTTATGCGCAAATCAACTACCATTGAAGGGACCCCATCAAATTGAGTCAGCTATCGTTAATGTTGATGGCAGTTACAGCCCTCGTACACAATGGGTAAGTTATAATCGAAAGATTGGTGATAATGTTCTATACTTTGATAGTTTCAGTAATCCGCGTCCGCCATCGGATCTTATGAATCTCCTCGGTGTTGGTAGCGTAATAAAGTACAAGGATGAAAGATATCAGGAATATGACAGTCTTGAATGTGGACATTTGTGCTTAAAATTTCATCTGAAAAGCTGCATATAACAAATAAATACTGTCTGTATAAGAATGTGTGATGAACTGACTAGAGTTAGTATAGAGAAGAACACCCTCATGGACGAATCACTTACTTTGCCTTTGAACTGGTTGAATTATTCACATTCAATCCGATTACTAACGTTGATATTGGAAAAAAAATGTATGTCGGTGATCGAGTAGTAATCATACCTACTGGTAGATATAAGATTGAAGACATTGAGAGTTATGTTCAGAAGTTTGAAGCAATTGATGGCATTAGAATAAAAATAAAGCCAAATAATAACACATTACGTAGTGAGATCAAGTGTGGTCGTTAAGTGAACTTTCAGCCAGACAATTCTATTGAAGGATTATTGGGATTCGCACGACGTAATCTCGAAGCTAATAAGTCTCATACTTCTGATCTACCTGTGGCAACGATCGCGCAGTGCACACGATTCATAAATTCTTTACTGTTGTTCCACTAGGATATAAGATTGTTGGAGTAATGTCACGAATCATTTACCTCCTAATCGCCGTAACGACAATACATCAGTAGTAAGGCACCACTAATACCAGACGGCAGAAACCCCTTACACTGTTCCTGTAACTCCCCTCGCTCCACTATGGTTTGAGTCCGTAGGTTGTGTGACTATGGACAGTTAACGCTTCGCATTCCATATAACCTCGATTATTATCAATATTGTACTTAAATGCTACTTATATAGGGGTGAGGGGATCTTTAAATAAAAACGTAACAATGTATATTCTAATTTAGTGACATTTATTGAGTAAAACATCTTGAGAAGAAAAATAGGGTACAAATAATAATCATAATAATCGACGTATATTTTATAGTAAGAGAAGTATGGGTAATTTCCATGATGCTGTCTGTGTACATGATACAAAAGCACTATTATATTTACAATATTTACCACCACTTAGTCGTCGTTTTCTCATTACAGAAGGGTTTGTGTTTCCTTTTTTGCTCTTTAGCACTTTTTGTAAAATTTACGAACGATATTATTTTCTTCGAGATTACTTCTAAATAAATCAGTAAAGTCAGACAAAGAATAGTTATAACACATACAATGAAGGAACATAATGCAGTACTGACCAAACACATCCGAAGTCCCATTTTGTAATCTTTTTGTATTACACCTTTATAAAGAACAATTTCCAAGTAAACGAAGAAGATGTTCAGGTACAAGAGGCGCTTGCCCGTAACTGGCAAAGTACGCAGCTGGTTTTGTCCACCGTTTGGGCATCTGATCGGCAGGTAATACACCGATTGGCCTTGCTTTTATGAGGTGAAGCACTTGTATTATCTAGATACTGTTTATACTTTTTTGAAGACATCAGATTTGTTTGTGTGTATAAGTCTATATTATCCTCGCCTGAATCTTCTGAAGTTTATGAAAGGTTATGTCCAACGGTTGTAGATGGTATCGCTGGACACGTACTGCAGGCTGATGTTTTATTGTATGAGGATGAAATCACTCCATCGAGACGTTCTTTCGCAATCCAGTTCTTTAGTGTCAGTACATTATTGTGAGCACACACAAACTTTGAGTCCTTTTTTACCCCATGTTGAAAGCAAAACTCATCTTAGAATGCCAATTTTTTGAACGGTGGGCAGCTTAGCCAATCCAGGTTCGTGATGCATCTACTCGTAATCTTTTGTAGCAAAAGAGCTTTATCATGTTTTCGAGTGTATATTAGTCTAGCGGTTCGGGCAACGTCACAAAGATTAGCGTGAAGAAAATTCATTGAAACATCTCCTCGAAACCACTCAATGCCAGGATGTTTGAGATCGGTAAAAGTGTAAGGTGGACAGGTAATCCAATGAGCTATACAGTGACGATATAGAGTAACTAAAGCTACTTCTTTAGGTATGAAACGACCAGAATCATCATGAAACTCTTGTATATCAATCACGTAATCCACCATGATTATTTTTTAATGCGCTATATAGCAGGAGAGAGTTTTCTACCGCGACGAACAAGTAGAGACTGAAGTAGTCAATTAAGGGGTTTTCCTCTAAATAGGAAATACCCGCACTTCAACTAAGCACTGAAATCTGCTATAACTTGTCTCGACCAGTGTATTTCCAAAACAGATCAGGTGTAAGATCAGAGGAGTATAAACAATTACCCTTTGGATATTGTTATCGGCCAATACTATTTCGCTCATTTAGAAAATGAATACTACTTCCAGTAAATAATGTGTTATACGCATCGACATGCAGTCCTTTAGTTTTGAAGGACGGTTGTAGAGGTTCCGAAGATATCTGAATACCATCAAGATAAAATGATAAAATGTTAAGAATTTAAGGGGTTTTTGTTTCCATCGCCATTAAATGCAGAATTCTTCACAAATCCGATTATTATTCTTTTTGGCAATTGGCCAAGAATAACAT
This sequence comes from Andricus kollari, assembly GCA_932074435.1. Taxonomy (NCBI): domain Eukaryota; kingdom Metazoa; phylum Arthropoda; class Insecta; order Hymenoptera; family Cynipidae; genus Andricus; species Andricus kollari. The sequence goes on along the minus strand of CAKNWW010306327.1, from coordinate 11,990 downwards.
TGTCAAGATTTTCAGCGTAAACACCCAAGTACATCGTCAAGGCTTTTGCCTCGACACGTGTAATATGATATTTTGCAGTAACCTGAGATACAGCTTTAACTTGTGCAAGAAAAACACAAGGAATAATTTTTTCTCTGCAAGCAAGTAGTGAGTCTTCTTCAATACTCACGTGACAGCTATTTGTACCATCTATGAGACAGAAAGTGTCCTCGTGCGAACGATACGATGTTCATTGACACCATTGATAAGAAATTTATCTTGATTCAAAATGTCGCAGTGTAAATGGTCAATTAGGTCAATAGACTTATCAGCACTTCCACCTGATTGAACAACGAATGCAGGAGATAGTTTACAGGCCCTACTTTATCTGGCTGGATGGTGTTTGCGGCTACTCTAGCAGGAGTTACTGCTTTTACTCGAAGACTGAGCAAAGTGTGTGCTATGTCAAGGTATTCATCACCATGGCCAGGAACAACAAACTCTATGGGGGCGTCATCGGTGAGTAAAGAAACGGGATTATAATGAACCCATTGCGAGCTTTCTATAGATATCTGTGTTGGAAGCAGTGAAAAAAGATCTTGCTCTGACTTTGAACACTCACAGGAATGAGAATGTAGAAACAATATTTTTACTCTTATTCATTTCCGAAAATATATTTAATTGTACGATTTATTGTTCTCTTCAACCTGATAACAATTATGCTACCGCATTTGAGCATGCACGCAGTCAGTAGATCGCAGACATGGCGTGAATTTTATCTTGTGAGCGCTCAGTACCTGAAGCTGAGCTGCACGATCTGTAGAGGACTCAGAGCGTTTCCAACTTCAGGCCGTGTGCTAACGGCAGAATGCCAGCATGCCATACCGGCAGGGTCAGATGGCGTCATGAGCCTCCGATGTCTCTAGCACCGTTCATTTAAAAAATGGAGAACACGTCGAAATAAACCTCCGATGAAGCTATCAATTCCATGCCCCTTCTGATATGGAGCTATCATGTATATTTGTGGGATACCCCTGCCGCCTACTTGTGAGGCTTAATGATCTATGTTGTACGCAAATTGTAATCTATTGCATTAAAAAAACTGTGCGTAAAAGTTGTGCTTTTACATCTCTTGTTACACGTTGTTTTACAAATATTACAGTAAATAAATAAATTATGTGGAAGGGCACTTGCTAGATTAGATAGGTTTCTAGCAATGTATTCATTAGTTTGAATTGGTATTAGATTATATGGAGCGAACCCAAGAATACATGATAATAAATTATCATTAATTACCAAAAAATGGTGATCAGTCAGGCATAATTTTTCCCACTGTTTTTGTATACTTACGTAACTACTTTTGAATTTGCCATATTTAAATTAAAAAAGTTTACCTTATTCTGGAAGAATGTTTAGATTATTTAGAAGAGACACAATATTGGCATGAGGACTCGCTTGAAAGAAATTCAAAAGGGGGGTTTTCCACATACGAGACATTTCTTCATCCTTCGTCTTTTCTCTCAGGGCAATAAGATCTATTACATCTTCTAACTTATCTCTCATATTTTCATCAGTCATTTTATCTTTTCTCATTCTAATAGGCACGTTATATTTGTGAAGAAGGTTACCTTTCAGGTATTTATGTGAGTGCTACTACCCACTGTCCTTGTAACCGAACCTCAGGTGGCAGTTGTGTTATAAAATTGAAAGTGGTATTCTCGGGAAAATATTTCATACTCTATTGCCTGGTAAAATAAGGTAAAATTGATCGATATTCATTTTTAAACGTTTTTTTTTAATTTTAGGCTGGAATCCACGAATTAAAGAGGGACCCCAAAATCCGCCCCATTTTTGCGCCCTAACGTAGTTTTTGAAGCAAAGGAGATGAATTGACGCAACAAAGCTCAAAATAATCGTCAATAGATGCTGTAACCGGTTTTGTGATTAGTTTAACCTTTCAACCCCTTTTAACACTAAAAAATGGAAAAACTACCCCTAATTGGAAGTGAAAAGTACTTCATGCAAGAAAACGTGATTGAAATAGCTTTTAACTATGTTTTTTTATGTAGGTCCGATCGCATTGGTATATTAACGTATAGTCTCTACGTTTATTTTTCTCAAAGAGCACCATTGAACGCCTAAAAACCCGAAAACTACCCCTGTCAGCGGGTGGCATGTACACCGGCATTATAAAAGTAGGTGGAATAGTTTTTAATAGTTTTTCATTAAACAGTGACGCTTCGACTCCTGAAAATGAAAAAACTACCCCTGCGTGGGGGTGGAAAATACGTCATAAACAAGAATGTGTATACAATATTTTTAAATTATTTGTTTTCCCCATAGATAGAATCAATTAGTTTCAATTTATAATAACTACGTTAATTCTACTTACTTAGCACCATTTCAACCCATAAAAACCGAAAAACTACCTCTGTCATGGGGTAGAAAGAACTTCATGACCAAGAACGAGGATAACATATTTGTTAATTATTTTTTTCTACATATACAGTTACGCTAGTGCCAATATACAACAACTTCGTTAATTATTCTTACCTAGTACCATTTAAACCCCCAGAATCCCGAAAACCGCCCCTATCAGGGGGTGGAATCTACACCGGTGCCATGAAAGTAGGTAAGACAGTGCCTAATAGTTTTTCATCATAACAGTATAATATGTACCTCAATTATACTTACTCAGTGATGGTTCAACTCTTGAAAATCGAAAAAGTACCCCTACAATGAGTTATTGGGTTACGGGTTATATAACCCTATATAGTGACGGTGCGTGCATATTTGGCTGCATGCGTTTGTTCATGTGTGGTTTTTTTGAAGAATTGTGTGTGTGTGTGTGTGGCAAATAGTCTGCCCTAAGGGCTGTGTTTGGTCCGCGGGAACTATTTTACGTCACTCCTACCCTACGTTCGTGAATGTACGTGAGGGCTTCCCCCTATCCGCCACCTTTGGACGCGTTATGACGGGGTTGACCTCCCCGCCCTCGTAGATATGTGAAACATGACATGACACAAGACATGACATTACACATTGCAAGACATGACATGACACATAACGTGACACATGGCATAGCATGACACATGACATGACACAAGGCATGATATGATACATTACAAGACACGACATGACACATCAGGTGACACGCGGCATGGCATGATACATGACGTGGAATGGCATGGCACATGACATGGAGTGACACATGACGTGACGCATGAAGTGAAACATGACATAACGCATGACGTGACGCATGGTGTGACGCTTGACGTGACGCTTGACGTGACGCATGAAGTGACGCATGACGTGACGCATGACGTGACACTTGACATGACACATGACATGACACATAACATATGACATGAAACATGACATGACACAAGACATGGCATGACACATTGCAAGCCATAACATGACACATGACATGTGTCATGTCATGTGTCATATCATGTGTCATGGCATGTGTAATGTCATGTGTCATGTCATGCGTCATGTCATGTGTCATGTCATGCGTCATGTCATGTGTCATGTCATGCGTCATGTCATGTGTCATGTCATGCGTCATGTCAGGGGTAGTTTTTCGATTTGCAAGAGTTGAAAAATCACTGAGTAAGTATAATTGAGGTACATATTATACTCTTATGATGAAAAACTATAAGGCACTGTTTTACCTACTTTCATGGCACCGGTGTAGATCGCACCCCCTGATAGGGGTAGTTTTCGGGATTCTGGGGGTTTAAATGGTACTAGGTAAGAATAATTAACGAAGTTGTTGTACATTGAGACTAGCGTAACTGTATATGAAGAAAAAAATAATTAAAAAATATGTTATCCTCGTTCTTGGTCATGAAGTACTTTCTACCCCCTGGCAGAGGTAGTTTTTCGGTTTTTATGGGTTGAAATGGTGCTCAGTAAGTAGAATTAACCTAGTTATTATACATTGAAACTAATTTATTCTATCTATGGGGAAAACAAGCAATTTAAAAATATTTTAAACACATTTTTGTTTATGACGTATTTTCCACCCCCGCATAGGGGTAGCTTTTTGATTTTCAAGAGTCGAAGCGTCACTGTTTGATGAAAAACTATTGAAAACTATTCTACCTACTTTTATAATGCCGGTGTAGATTCCACCCCCTGACAGGGGTATTTTTCGGGTTTTTAGGGGTTGAATGGTGCTATGTAAGAAAAATGGACGTAGAGACTATACGTTAATATACCAATGCGATCGTACCTACATAAAAAGCATAGTTAAAAGCTATTCCAATCACGTTCTTATGCATGAAGTACTTTTCACTCCCAATTAGGCGTAGTTTTTCAATTTTCCAGTGTTAAAAGGGGTCGAAAGGTTAAACTAATGACAAAATTGCTTACGGCATGTGTTGACGATTATTTTGAGCTTTGTAGCGTCAATTTAGCTTCTTTCCTTCAAAAACTACGTTCGGCGCAAGGGGCGGATTTTCCGCTTATTTTGGGGTCCTTTTTGTCAGGATAACTCACGCACTTGATAAGAAATTGTTTTTTGGTTTCCTTGCCGTTATTCTGTTATATTTTTTCAATTTAAAATTCTTCCTCCTCAATATTTTTATTTTCGACACCAGTCAATTATTGCTTATACAAAACACCTTATATTTCTTCACCTGCTAAATCTTTCAAGGTATACATGTAAGGTGCTTGACTTCCTTCTGTAATGACCCGCCTTACTGCAAACAATTTCTCGCTCCAGTCAGACTGATAACCTTTCTCAAAGACACCGTTCGCATGAATGATTCTGTCGAGGTCGTCTACACTGTATTTAGGCTTTCTTTTGGATTTTTTTCTTTACAAAAACGATGTTGAATATTTGTTCGAGCTTCGGCTACATTCGATAAATTTACCTTAGACGGTGTCATTCTAATACTGGAATGTCTAGCGTTATTGTAAGCACTCCCAATTTGTTGTAAAGCATCAATATATCATTAAGTATTTTCGTGTGTCAAATGCCTCCACGTACGTTCCTTAAGCATCTTATTCATATATTTTTGAATAGGAGCTCCTAAGAATTGCTTTCCTTTATCTGATTGTAAACAGAAAACCTTAAAATTTCAATTACTACTAACAGATAGGGGTAATTATCGTTATAAGTAGACATGATTTGCATGTCAATTAAATCACATTTCCAAACCTCATTAAAATTGGAAACGATGTAATGAGCTCTTTGGAATTTTCCTTGAATAGGCAGGTAAATGCGTTCCAAGATTTTAGAAAATCAAGTACCTGTGTGTGAGATACTTTACCACGTGCAGCACAAGATCATTTTTCTTCACCGCTGTAGAATGCAGGATGACCTGGATTGTAGTATATTTCTTCAAGTAGCTTCATTTTAGAATAAAAGGCTGCCACTTGGTTAGGATTCCTAAACCAGACTATGCCTTCTCTTGAAGGCTACTTCTTCGAATTCTACTGCGACTCCTCTCACGAATGCAATTATTAGGAGTCGTTAATTTTATTTGTCCATGCTTCATCCTCAGTAGTTTCATCATCTGTTATAAGAGATTTTTGGTTTAATCGGTAGTTGATGTCGCGCTGTACTTACTAAGCTGTATTATAATATTCATGATTTCTATACCTCAATTCATCATCAAAAAGATCTGTAATGCTTGAATGTTCAATACGTTGTCCGTCAATGATCACTGAGCCATATTTATTCCATTTTATTCTATCAACGAAGTCACGCTTTGTTAAATGATTAAGTAATTAAGTACTCTTAGATCAAAAAGATTCAGGTACATTAGTTATAATATCCTTTATTGGCATAAACTCATGAGAATCATTATCTGTATTTTCTGAATAATCCGTTTTCTCAGCAGGTAATTTTTTATTTTTCTCGACAAAGAATATAAATTTTTGCAGCATCTGACTGTCGCCTCTTCACCTTTCACGTGCATTGTACGGAAAAGGCACAAATAAGATTCGAATGATATCAGAATATAATCTACCGAGGTTTTCCCCAGGTTTCTGTGTGTTTGCACCAGTTGTCTCTGGTATAATCGGTGAAACATTATTATTATTGTTATGTGAAGATGTATGATTTATCGTCTACATTTGTAGACTGATTTAATCCACTTGCTCGCTGGGAATAAGTGCCATTTTTCTTGCATGCTCTATAACGAAGTTATAAGCACCTAACTATTTTCGGTCTTGCAGGCCTAAACCTAGGAGTGCGAAGAAGCCCCACGTCAGGGTGTAATACGCAATCTCGGCTCCGAGGAGTGAGTCTTGTGCGGCCTGCCTAAATCATTGGTTCAAACTCCAATCCCTTTTTTATCCCCACAACAACGCCTTCGCCATCCTCATGGATAAACTTCAGGCCTTCAGCCGCATCGCCTTATGAGGACCTAATCTCCGTGGTATAACCATCAGTTGCAACGAAATCTTGGATTCTCCGCCCGGGTTCACACAACACCATTCACCCGATTTTGGCGTCGCAGCCCGGCTCGGGCTTGGAAAGTACCGGCTTTTTGAGACTACTTGTAAGTTGGTTTAATAAGCCACTTTTATATTCACACTGTCGATTCATTATTGACTTCAAGTCGAGAATGGAGGTCTTTTAAATGATGCAACTGAATAATCACTTTGTGTGCATGTGTGCGATGAAAATTTCTTTTGCATTTTTTGTTTTTGGTAATGGAAATTTTGAAGTTGTTTTTTGAAAATGTATTAGGAAAAGTGTAAGTAAAACTCTGTATAATAATTTTAAAAAAGTGCGCGTACAACTGTATATATGTCCATTTAAAAAAGTTGGTATACTCCACGTGCTCTGCCACCTTTAACAAAATGAAAACCACCCTGAGGAAAAATGCCTGATGTTGAATTAAATTATTAGGAAAAAACTAGAAAGTAATAGAGTCGAAGTTTCGGGAGATAGAAAACATGTGACCCAAACGTCCCCAAGCTTTGCCACCATCAGCCAGTTTTTGAATTAGCCAAATAGAATCCCACGAGCTAGGCCGCTAAAGGAGAATGAGTAGATAGAATAGGAAAAGCCTAATGAATCGAAGATCAGGAAAAAAATATTTCACAAAAATGGCAAACCCAATAGAAAATGTTAGAGAGAATAGGAAGAATAATATAACTCAGGAATTATAACCGAAGAAGGTAACGCACAGGCAAATTTAAATAATTTAGAAAACGAAACAGGGATAGTCAATCGGTCCAAAATGAAAGTAGAGAAGGAATAAGGGATAGAAATTTTGAATTAGTAACGGTTAGGAGAGAATTGGAATGGGGAAGGGGCAGTACAGCCAGGTCAAGTGACAGGCGCAATCCCTAAAACCACAATACAAACGCAAACGCATACAGAAGGTACGACGGCAAGCACGCCGAACACATACATACAAGTACGTACCCCAAGCATGCAAACGATTGACTTACTGACTCCCAATAGAGAGAGTACATTAGGTAATTAGCGAATATAAAATGAGCATCGTGTTACTTAAGAAAATCAGGAATTGGAAATGAGTAGAATACATGAGGAAATCGAAGACAAGAGAAAAGAACTCGAAGGATTAGAAGGAGACAGAGAACGATTAGAGTCGAGTCGTTTAGAACGAGAGAAAACTCTTAGAATTGAAAAAGAAAGAGAAGAAAACCCTAGACTAGGACACGACAAATCGCGTAAAGAGATAGAAAGACAAGAAAACCATAGAGAGAGAATTAATAATAAGACATTCGAAGTAGATTTATTTTTAGACAACAATGCAGAATTTTGGAATGGTGCCGACGAATTAGTTGCTTATCAGGAAAGTAAAAGTGATAAAAAGAAAATTAAGGAACTTTCGGAAGAAGTAGCAAAGTTAAACGAGAGAATTGATAGCATTTCAAACGCAACCACCCCAAATTGGGGATCACTAAAATCAAATAAAAGTAATAGAATATGAAATCATACGGCAGTTCATTTCGAGGATATGGACTTATATTTTATTGAGCGAAGGCATGCGTTAGCAGAAACAAGGTCGAAAATAACAAACAGTCGAAGTAGCGGTCAAGGGACGATTACTCGTTACGGAGACCGGTGCAAAGGGAATCAATCAAAAGAAAATCAAATGCGCCTTATTTCGAAACAGATATGTAAAGTAGAATGGATAGGAATAGAGGAACCGATGTAGAAAGAGAGATGACATAAAATAGTTCTCATGAAATTCCAGCGATTCTGTTTCCCTTTGAAATGAATCAGGACCCATTTCATATAATGTCCCCGCAAACCCCAAGCCCACACACCCCAAGCTTAAAAACCCACAAACCCAAACCTACAAACCCCAAGCCCACAAATCGCAAACCTACAAATACCAAGCCCACAAACCCCAAGCCCACAAACCACAAGCCCCAAACCTACTAGCCCACAAACCCCAAATTCACGAACCCCAATGCCAGCCCACAAACCCCAATTCCACAAACCCCAAGCCCGTAAATCACAAACCAATTAGTAATCCTTAAATTATTTTTCTACAAATGTAGTACAATAACAATACAGTAATTTATCTTACTGCTGTCTTAATATTGGAATACTTTGTAAAATAGTAGGTTTGGGGTTTGGGGTTTGTGGGCTTGGTGTTTGTGAATTCGTGGGTTAGTGGGTTTGAGGTTTGTGGGCTTGGGGTTTGTGGGCCTGGGATTTGTGGATTTGACGTTTGTGGGCTTGAGGTTTGTGAATTTGGGGTTTTTGGGCTTGGGTTTTATGGGTTTTTGGTTTGTGGGCTTAGGATTTGTGGGCTTGGGGTTTGTGGGTTTGAAGTTTGTGGGCTTGGGGTTTGTAAATTATGGGTTAGTAGGTTTGGGGTTTGTGGCTTGGGTTTTATGGGCTTGAGGTTTGTTAATTTGTGGGTTGTGCTTGGGGGCTGTGAGTTAGTAGGTTTGGGGTTAGTGGGCTTGGGATTTATGAGCTTGGGATTTATGGGCTTGGGATTTGTGGTTTTGAAGTTTGTGGGCTTGGGGTTTGTAAATTGTGGGTTAGTAGGTTTGGGGCTTGTGGGTTTAGGGTTTGTGGGATTGGGGTTTGTGGGTTTGAAGTTTGTGGGCTTGGTGTTTGTGAATTCGTGGGTTAGTGGGTTTGAGGTTTGTGGGCTTGGGGTTTTTAGGCTTGGCATTTGTGGGTTTGACGTTTGTGGGCTTGAGGTTTGTGAATTTGGAGTTTGTGGGCTTGGGTTTTATGGGTTTGGGGTTTGTGGGCTTAGGATTTGTGGTCTTGGGGTTTGTGGGTTTGAAGTTTGTGGGCTTGGGGTTTGTAAATT
>CAKNWW010306317.1:11543-28268 GCA_932074435.1 Andricus kollari | reverse complement strand
ATGTATTTGTATATTCATGTATATAAAAAGTTTAAATCATAACGTGTATATCTTAGGATTTGGCTGAGTCGAAATGAAATAAAAAAGCTTTTAATAGCAGAGTTCTAAAAAAATCATGAATGTTATTCTTGTTTTTAATCTGCATAATATGCACAATTTTTACAATTTTTTCAAAATTTTTAGTTAAGTTCATATAGGAAAAATTTAATCTCTTATGGAGTCTTGAAAATGTAAAAATATAGCAGCTCCAAAAATTATGAATAATTGCTTTTAGTATAGAAAAACTTTCTTACGTTCAAAATGTACTTCCAAAACATCGAAAAGACCAGATCGTTAAGAATTACGAGTTAAGTTAAAAAATTCAGCAGCTCGTCATTTTTAATGATCTGATCTTCTCAAATTTTGCGGTAGTACATTTTAAACATGAGAAAGTTTTTCTATGCTGAAAAAAATTATGTACACATTATGCAGATTAAGAAACAAAAATAACATTTACGATTTTTACAAAACTGCGATTAAAAAATTATTTTCTTCTATTTCGACTTCGCCCAACCGTAAGATATTAAATAATATTCAAAAACGTTAAAACATTCCAAAAGATTTCACAGAAATGTTAGGATTTTAAGATTTCACATAGATTTTGCATACTTTAAAAGGTTTCCAGGAATTTGCCAAGATTTCCAGATATTTTAAGGATTTCAAAAACATTTCAAATATTTTAATATTTTCATATTAATACAAAGATTTTGAAAAGATTTCACAAGCATTTCAAAGAATTCTTCAACTTTTCAAAAGATTCCAAAAACTTTCACGAAGATTACAAAGATATTGCTAAAATTTAAAAAGATTCCAAAAGATTTCACAGAAATTTCAAGATTGCACATAGATTTTTGCATACTTTAAAAGAGTTCATGATTTAAAAAACTCCTAGAGATATGGCCGAGATGCATCTAACGATACCTTTAGATTTTTTCTGCGACTTTTAGTTAGTTCCAGCTATATGCCCGAATATTGAAATCCATATTCAAAGGACTTCGAATGAGAGTGGAGGGAGTAAAAACAAGGTTTAAATTGGAGTTTTTTCATGTTGGAAAATTTATTTGGATTCTATTATATTCGAGTAACGACATCTGGTTGTCGTTTGAGATAAATTGTTGTTAAATGATTGTTTTAACAAATAATAAATATTATAAACAATATAATTGCTTAAATAATAATTTGTTTTGCATGATTCAAAAAACGCCTAGAGATATGGCCGAGACGCAGCCAACGATACCTTTAGATTTTTCCTGCGACTTTCAGTTAGTTTTAGCTATATGCCCGAAAGAGGTACTGCATTAGTTGACCACTCGCCCGTACATGATCTTCAGTTTTTATTTTCAAAAGAAAAATTTGTATGTCATGAACGCCACTATAGAAGACAAAATTTGAAAGAGATGTTTTACATTATCAAGAATACTAATTCTGTGAATAATAGATCAGATGTAGAATACCTTAGTAAAATCTACCATAGTCTTACTTTATCGACTAACAATTGTTAAAAAAAAGTATGTGAATATTAATTTTTTTTTAATTGGCGCTATCGTCCATCTTCGTTTAGACTTGTACGTAATATATTGTCTCATGTGACGTCATACACTTCTCTGTCCAAGTATAGCGTATAACATTGTGCGTTCGCCAGCAAAATAAAATGTTTATTACGATGCTAAAACTGGGTCTTGAGAGTATTAATTTTTATATAAGTGTAAATTAAAAAATTTTTAACAACTTGTTATGTTACTGAAGCGGGAATTTTATGTGATCCTGAAATGTAAACATCGTATTGGTAAGTTTATAGGTTATGTTTCATATTTGAAAATATGTTATATTCTCTGTAAAAAAGTTGTGTTACATAAGAAACGTCGTTCTATGTTCTTTAGATAAATGATGGAGAAGAAAAATTGCTTAACCTGAAGAGGCTCCACGTGGTGGAGCGACAGCTTGTTAAAAATGAACTGAAGTATCAGTACGTCAAAAACCAGCATCTTCGTATATATTTACTACCCTGATCAATAACTAACACCTAATAATACAGCCACACAAAAAAAGAAAAGCATCTTGATCTGGGGACGAGATATATATATATTCCTATGTATTTTGACGTGCTGAATCTGAATCCGCCATCAGAATTGGTCCAATGGTTCTTGGTTTGACCCTAAACTCAAAAAACATATTAAAATCGCTGAAATGCTAACGTTTTGAATTACAACAAAATTTGTATTATGTGCGAGAAGCCGATAGACGGCATCCCGATGAGAGAAGCTATTGCGTATCCGCCCCACTCTTCCTATCTCTTTCTAACATCGCAGTCCCTCTCTCTCTTGAATGTTCACCGGTAAGTTCGGCAGTGCCGTCTACCTCCCTGGCGGACCGGCCGAACGCAAGAATTACGCTACAGCGTAATGGTAAAATAATGGTAAAGTAATGTTAAAGTAATATGGCATTATAATTATTAAGAGAAGCAAAATAAATATGTAAATTGTTGCAATCATAATAATGCGTTAAAATTTACGTTAAATGGCTATGTTATAATTGCAACAAGTTTCTTTTTCAGCATTAAAAAATGAAAAAATAATTTGGCTCTCATTGCAGTCTACTAACGGAGGCTTCAAGCGGGCTGCCAACATGCAGGGGCTCGACGTCAATAACAGCCACTTTGTTTGTTTATTTTTTAACGCTGAAAAAGAAACCGGTTGCAATTACGAGATGACAATTTAACGTAAATTTTAACGTATTATTATGATTGGAACAGTTTAGATATTTATTTTGCTTCTCTTAATAATTATAATGCCATATTACTTTAACATTACTTTACCATTACTTTACCATTACGCTGTAGCGTAATCTTTGCGTTCGGCCGGTCCGCCAGGGCTCATAGCGGCTCTGATCCAGTAAGACCCTTAAGTGGGATGCCGTGTATCGGCTTCTCGCACATAATACACGTTTTGTTGTAATTCAAAACGTTAGCATTATATGCTTTCGGCCGATACACGGCATCCCCATGAGAGACGTGTTCCTTATCTACTGGTGAACTCTACGCTATGTGATAATTTGAAAGGTGTTATAAGTTTCGTAGAAAATCTTTGATATACATTTATTATTATTTATTGATATAAATCTAAATTGTTAAACCATAATGTAATAAACGCCAGAAAAGATATTAAGCTTGACCTCAACTGAGGCGATTCGTAAATACCAACAATTCTTAAGACGATCTCCAGCATTTCTTTAAATAGGAGTAAACTTCGGAAATGATAAACTAGGATCGAACATATTGTTACCTGAAACTTCAAGGTAATAGTGCTTTTTAAAAGTTTCGGAGCATCTCCAGTTACCACGATCCAAAATGTCCTGGACGGGGGGGTCGTCCAGCCAACTTCGCGAGGCAATCGCTGCACGAATGCTTCCTGGCGAGGCGTCTATTCCGGCTTCCTTGAGGACTGATCTGATCCAATTAGCGATGACAGTTCTAGACGCAGGCTTAACGTAGCCATTGATGGTTATGAAAAGGGCATCGACGTTGCAATTTCTTCTCCTTTTGCTCGGATCTTTTAAGCATTGCCCTGATCTATGTGATTGGACATAGCCAGATATTCGGGTGTTTGGAAATCATCCAACCCGCTTGTCTGAAAGAGGCTCGGCCCGTCTTAGAGCCAAAAGCTGGCCACATGATTATCTCACCTCCTCGATTCTCCAGGTAGTCTTTTGAAATTCTTAAAAGTGTCAGGTCGTGAATTCCTCGTCCAGAAGCTAATAGGAGTAATGCTGCTGTCCGTCTGGAAGTCTCATACAAAGATAAGGTGCCCCTAGGTTTGGATAGCCAGTTGAGGAGAATCCGTGCATCCCAGATAGGAGATTTGATCTCACGAGGCCTAGTGTTCGAGATAGCCTTAAGAGTTTGTAGAACCAAGAAGTCAGTAGATGGGTCTGAGGCAGGTCCACCGGCGCAGAAAGTAGTAATTGCAGCTCTACGAAGGAGGATGGTGTTATAGGACAAGCCTTCGGTAATTGACAAGTCCGCTAGAAATCTGGCCACGTCCTGGCCTTGTGGAGATTTTGGGTTGACCCCCATCTTCTCGGACCAGCGAAGCCATCTTTGGATTGGAGCCTTGTAGGTCTCGAGGGTTGAATGTCTCCAGCTGCTTCGAATCAATTCTTGATCCTGAGGGGACCAATCTCTGACGAGGTCCTGCCACAACCAATTCTCCAAACCTGGAGTGTGAGACGTTCCAGTTGTTGAGGAGGCTGGTTCGTGGTTGTGTCGATGAGGGAGCTCTCTAGGTTCTGGATCGTTAGTGATGGTTCCTTGCTCCTGATCATTAAGTCGGACATCCAGAAGGTCCGATCCCACTGTGGCGCTACTAGAAGGAATTGTCCTCTGCACTTCTTCAAGTGAGCGAGGACTCTGGGTATGAGGCAGGGAGGTGGGAAGAGCCATCCGAGCTTGCAGTGCCAAGGCTGACTGAAGGCGTCTATAAATAAGGCGTGAGGATCTTTGCAGTCTCGCGATACGTATTGCTTGACTACTGCTGATCTTGCTGAAGCAAAGAAATCTACGTCTGGAACGCCCCATTCTGCGAAGATCCTCTTCGTTGCGTGAGGTAGTATATGCCACTCTGGGAGGGGTTTCCCTCTCGACAGTCGATCCGCAATACCGTTGTATCTTCCTGGTAGGAACACCGCTGAGAGGGTGATGTTGTTTCTGTCTAAACTGCTGATAAGTTGATAGGTTAGATCTAGGAGTTAGAGGGACCGTGTGCCTCCTTCCTTCTGGACGTAAGCTACGAGAGTGCGCTTGTCCATCTGCAGTAGGACATGAGCGTTCCGAAGCTGGAGAGACCTCCCTTCTATCGCTCCGTAAACCGCGAACATTTCTTTCTCGTTGGAATGCCAGCTCTTCTGGGATTCGGACCATGGTCCGGTAATGTGGAGATCGTCGAGCTGGGCTCCCCAACCTGTATCTGCAGCGTCGGTCGTGAGAAAGTACGTTATGGGAGGTTTGTGCAAAAGGGCCGAAGAAGTTATGGCTGTCCGCCACCACGTCAGCTCCTGTATCACCTGAGGAATCATTGCGAGCTTCTGTCGTGGTCTTTGTTGTCGGAACTTGGTTAAGAACTTTTGAAGGTGGCGGCAATGAAGTCGCCCTCTGCGGACTTCTGGCATTGGTCCAAAATCTTCTGAGCCTTCTTTTGAGGGAGGCTCATGAGGTTGTCTCTGGTATTCCAAAGAATGCCCAGGAATTCGATCTTCTTACAAGGGTACAGAACGGACTTGTCTCGGTTGATCTTCCAGCCTTGACACTCCAGCAGTTCTACTGCCTCGAGGATCTGTGTCTTCAGTTTGCTCCAGTTTTGAGAGACGAGAAGAAGGTCGTCTAGGTATACGACTACCCTCATACCTCGCGATCGTAGAACCTCGGCAACCCAGTTTGAGGTGGTTGCGAAGATATGAGGGGCAGCGGAAAGGCCAAAGGGGAAGCTTGTCCACTGAAGCCAGCTCCTTGTTGTAGACGACACAGAGGAGGCATCGATGGGAGTCCGCTATCGGTACATGGAGGAAGGCTACGGACAGGTCGATGCGAGTCATCCAGTCTCCATCTTGCAGAAAATCTGGAACCTTGAAGTTAGAGAAGAGTCTGAGCTGGCTTACCTTGACATGTTTGTTGAGGCCGCGTAAGTCGAAAATCGGCCTTAGTCCTACACTGCTCTTTTGTAGGAGAAACATCCTCGAGATGAAGCTTGGGCCTGGATGTGGTGGAACCTCCACTACTTTTTGCTCTTTTAGGACCTTTATTTCTTGAGACATTTGTGGAGATACATTCGTGGAGAACCTGGAGCGTTTTTAATTGACCAGAAGGTTCGGTCTTGAGATTAAGGGGATTCGGACGCCTGAGATAAGGTTGGTTGTCACTTATCTGCTTGTTTTTTGCGAAAGGAGCCAGAAGGTTTGGGATTTTTTGAGGTTATGTAAGCTGGCGTGTTCAACCGATTTTGAGAGCCACCTAGAGATTGGATTAACGAAGAGAGATCGCCTTTATTAAAAAGGTATTCGGAACTGGGAGGAACCTTGCGAAGAGCCATCTGGACGTTCTTATTTCGAAGCTCGGGCAGAAGATGCTCTCTTCTGGCTTCTATGCACTGTGCAGAGACCCTGTCCGTCGCTAGAAAAGGATACTTCTTCCTGTCGAGGTGACAGAGCTCTTCATTTACCTTTAGATCGGTGAAACCGGGAGAAGCGATAAAATCCCTTAAAGCGTTCGAAAATCTTAAATCCTTCCACTCTGGGGAATTAAAGTGTTGTAAGGAATCAAGGTCCTGCAGGCGCTCCTTCGTAGCTGGTCTTATAGCCCTCCTCTCGTCAATACTGGTTTTCAGGTCTGTGACGTGCAGGACTCTGGCACTCTGGGAAGGCCCAGGCATCGAACTCTGAGAGGTGTCTCGGGCTTTAGCTTCTTGTGAAAGCAACCTAGTCAAGGAACTAATCTGGTGCTGCATGTTCTGCAGCTAAACTTTAAAGCTGAACTTGGGTTTCTTTGTTGAGGGAGCGCTCTCGCCCTCGCTCTTGGCGTCATAATGGTGCCGGCGGCGTAGTTCGGATGCACTGTGTGATGCACTGCGAGAATCTACACGATTTTCATCTTCGCGATTTTCAGGGCCTTCCATCGAATCGGACATTGCAAAACACCGAAAAGCCCGAGCACGAAAACAAAAAGCGAAAACACTGCACAAAAATAGGAGATATAACACGAGTTGAGAGAGAGACGCGAATGCGGCGGAAATACTCAACGCTATGAGTTAGACGGCCTTACCGAACTTACCGATGAACATTCAAGTGAGAGACGGACTGCGAGGTTAGAAAGTGATAGGAAGAGTGGGGCGGATACGCAATAGCTTCTCTCATTGGGATGCCGTGTATCGGCCGTAAGCATATAATGGCCCGTTTTTGCCTGGACAAAATCCCACCAGACACATATTGATGCGTTTTTGACGTCGTGGAGTCTAATCAGACTATTTTACGAGCTAATCACACTTCTTACCTGTGCCTGTTATTACGGCATGAACGCCGTTCACTGAAATAAAGTAAACTATGTATCTATTTTTCAATATACAGTTCGGACAGTAAGTTGAAGGCAACCTGAAATAATATGTAAGGCTTTCGTCACCTAAAATTGAGAAGTACGCCTTACTGAATTTCAGGTTGACTCTGCCTTAATCGCGCTGGGACATGCGCGCGATGTGGGCTTGGTATTCTGCTCCGTTTCTATAATCTAGTCCGCGCTTCAAGTGACGCTTTGTCGTAAATCTCTGAAATTCTCGAACACTATATCAGGGTTTTATGTGTGCCTTAAATTGTATTCAGTTAAAAAGTCACTCCTGAACTGTCCATTTGCTGTTTTCCGAATTCAAAATTGCATTTTTTGCTCATATATTTAGTGTAAAGTTAGATTTTCAAGGAACGCACATTATTCCTTGTCAAAATTATTATCGAAAAGTATGATTGTATAGTTGTGTTCACATAAATAAAAAAGTGAGTCTTCGAGATTCTTAGTGCAGACAAAGCGTTCTACTTGCGAATTTATAGAAAATTCAAACGGATTTTATAAAGATTATTTTTATAATTTATGTGATTTCAGGTTAGGGCTCACGGGCTGCGGGAGGGGGAAATGTGAGGAGATCCATAATTTCAGTATACATATGCGACTTACTTTCAGCAAGAAGAGTCCTTAATTTAAGGTCATCTCAAACTTACACTACCTTTTCTGTATAAAGATCATCTTAATTTCAGGTCTTTACTATCTTAATTTTAGATCTTGACCAATCTTGACTACCGGACTTGGTCGCCGAGTCCGAATATGGGGTTCGCTTAATCGTGTGAGGACACTCAGAGGTGATTTCAAGGTCACGTCAAAGTCATACTGAGACGAAAGTGTTAGAAAGATGTGAGAAAAATCCTATATTTGGGTGTCGCCGAGTCCGAATCTGGGGTTCGCTTAACTATTGCTGGAATCTAAAGAGAGACACAAGTGAAATACATAAAAGAAAAGCAATTAGAAGATCATTTAATACTAAACGTAAAAGTTTTTACGCAGAACACTATTGGTAATAACGAAAACATTTAAGATAGAAAGCATAGATGCCCGAAAGATTGATGAGGTATCAAGACTTAACAACTTTGATATGCACGCCTTGCTGTTCTCTTCTCACTCATAACGTGAACGACATGTGGGCAATTTACCATCTCACTATCCACATAGAGCAATGTAGCTGTCTCAATATGACCTTGAAATGAGCTTGAAATAACCTCTGGGTGACCTCACAGGATTAAGAAAACCCCAGATTCGGACTCGGCGACCCCCAAAACCCCATATAGGATTTTTCTCACATTTTGATGACAGTGGCGTTGAAATCACCTCTGAGTGACCACACAGGGTTAAGTGAACCCCAAATTCGGCATCGGCGACCCCCAAACCCTATATAGGATTTTTCTCACATTTTTATAACACTTTCATCTCAGTATGACATTGACGTGACCTTGAAATCACCTCTTAGTGACCTTACACGGTTAAGCAACCCCAGATTTAGACTCGGCGACCCCCAAATTCTATATAGGATTTTTCTCACACTTTCGTCTCAGTATGACCTCGACGTGACCCTGAAATCACCTCTGGGTGACCTCACAGGGTTAAGCGAACCCCAAAACCTGTATAGGATTTTTATCTCGTTTTTGAAACACTTTCATCTCAGTATGACCTTGACGTGACCTTGAAATTACCTCCTAAATGCCTCACATGGTTAAGCAACCCCAGATTTGGACTCGGCGACCCCCAAATTCTATATAGGATTTTTCTAGCACTTTCGTCTCAGTATGACCTTGACATGACCTTGAAATCACCTCTGGGTGACCGCACAGGGTTAAGCGAACCATAAAACCTATATAAGATTTTCATCACGTTTTTCTAACACATTCATCTCAGTAAGACCTTGACGTGACCTCGAAATGTCCTCTGGGTGAACTGACAGGCTTAAGCAAACACCAGATTCTGACTCAACGACCCCAAAAACCTATTTACATATTTTTTCAGATTTATTTAGCCAGTTTTTCTCACTTTCACCTTGAAATGACCTTGAACCGGACCTGGTAGAAGTTAACCGACATCGGATTCAAAATCGGCGACCCCAAAAACATTCAATGCTAATGTTGTTAATTTTAATGATAGGAGGCGAGGACCATTTTGTTTTAGAATTCAGTGACATACTTATTATCAAATAAATAATGCTTTATATCCTGAAAAAGATGATGATCCATGCTTTGGACAACTTTTCATTTATGATCCTAACGAATCAGTTCAGTATAGACTGAATAAAAATGAAAATTTAGATGAAGAAATCTTACGAACAATAGAAAACATAATGAGAACGTATAATGCGTTCACAAAATTTTATAAAATGATGTCAGAAGTTATTAATATAGAAACAGAATTAGCAAGAAAAAACAATGAAGAAATTCCAGAATTAAAATGGCTATTTACTTTAAAGCAAGGAATGGATCGAGGAAGATATAAATATTCAAAGAACTAATGAGGTAGCTGCTATTTTTAATACAAATTCAGAAGGTGAAATACCAGAATCTTATGTTACTATTTTCAATAAATATACAAAGGAATTGAAATTAGTGAGCAATTTAGATCCTAATGTTGAATCTTTGCTATATCCCTTATTTTATACTCATGGAAATCAAGACTAATATGACTCGCTGTGATAGTCATCAAAGGAATAGAAATCATACGATTGCAAGAGCATCTTCTTTAAAAATAAAATAGCAATAAGAGATGATGAATTTAATCCATACTTATATGGTGGAAGATTATTTCAACAATGGGTGGTAGATAATTATGTAAAAGTAGAAAAATATAGACTACAATATTGTGCATATAACAAAAAACAGTTACGAAGTGAAACATACAAGGGATTAGTTGATCACATGCATAACAGAGCGAATGTAAATGATACACATGTTGGAAAAATGGTGGTATTACCATAAACGTTTATCGGAAGTAGTCAGGACCAACTATGGCTCGGCCGCCAGCCTACCCCCACTCCTCGGTGTTTGCTCAGACGTCTGGCGCCTACCACCACTCCTGGGCTGTGTGTCTGGGCCTCGTCTCGCTACTCGCTCGTGTTTACTTGAGTCTAGGAATGGCAGATAAGGAATAGATAGATAATAGAGGGAATTTCCAGGAAGTGTAAACTAGGATAGGGTTGATAGACATTCGGAAAGATTGTATGACGCAATATTCTAAATATGTCCTAATGGTTTCTAAATCTAGACTAATGATGAAAGGAATAATTGATTCTATGATTATTTTGATGATTTTAATTAGAAAATAAAAAGTAAGATATAAATTTAATATTAAACATTTTAAATCTGAATTATTTTCTAATACGCCGAGGGTGAGGATAAATGAGTGAAACACATACACAGCATATAAAGTATAAAAATGTTTTTATTAAAACTACTCAATATTTACAATAAAAATAGGAAAATAAAAATAGCAATAAATAAGAGTAAAATCAATACTTAAATATGTTATATACATTTTATAATTACTGAGTCAATTACATAAGTTTCTCACTTTACATCATTAGAATATTCATCACCCTTCGATTTTCCCTACAATTTTTATTCATATACAATTGAAGGGTGATGAACTTGTCAGTGAAGAGACAGAGAGAAAGTTATGTAATTGACTTCTCACACTCTGCCAAAGGCAAAATCGACCGAATTTATAAGTTCTCTGGAAAAATAGACTCGTAAGGTGGAGGTGGATCAAAAGGAAAATCTTCATAAATGGGTAAAGTTGGGATGGGACTAGGTTAAGGAACAAATATACAGCGGGTTGTGGAAGGAAGTGCCTCGTCTATGTTTGGTTGAGAAGGCCTTGGAATGTAAAAAGGTGGTGGTGGTACTAGAGGAGAGGAAGACCTTACGAGGGCAGAGATTCCGTTATCGGTTGAAGACAGAGGTCGCGTCGACTGTTGTATGTAAGGGTGAGTCCTAAACTGACTACGTCTCTCAGTCCTAACTTTCTGAGCTGGTGTAAAACTGGTTGAATGAGACCATACTTCTATGGCATCATCATCATCATCATCCTCACTGTCAAAGATGATGGTAGAACAGTCACTTATGTCCTCATCGTCGCCGAGACAGGGAGAGTAGTCTGTGATGGGAGTTTTATCGCTGCGATCTGTAAAATAAAACATAAGATTGAAATCGGCGTTATTTACCAATATAATTAATCCATGCATACCTTTTTGAACTCTAGACATATGAATGATAGTAACTGTAGGGTGGAGAATACCGAATATATTAAATAAATATCTAAAAACAGTTATATTTAGTCGGATTTGTATCCGTAGGGTAAAGAATCATAATTCTCTATCCTACGTCTTTTCATGTTCGATACCCGACAGATTTTTGTCTCATTACGAGTTATCACCTGATGGAATTGAGTGGTTCGAATACTACGAGAGTTTATTCGAATAGCCTCACTTTCGGAGACTACTAGATCTCGAACAGAGTTGAAATTGATTAGTTGTGAGTTATCGAAATTTAGTGTAATGCCTTTAGCTTTACATACAGCAGACTCGGTGCCATCTGCCGCACGAGCTATATATGCATAAAATTTCGGCCCTCCTGAAACGAAGCAGTGTATGTATGCACCTTCTCCATAATCTTCCTCCAGCTCAACGGTCAAGTCGCCCAAAAGTGAACCTACAGGTGGGGTGTACTCATCAGCGGTTCCGCGAGTGATATATATGTATGAATCTGTGTCATAATATAAGACACGACGATCTAACTGTTCTAAATATTCGTACAGTTTTAATCGTGCCTGAGCAGTGGTGTACGCTGCAATGACAACGTTTGTATTAGGTAGCGGCTTCTTCCCTATAAACCCAAAAAACGTACAACATATTTTGATTTGCAGGCATGACATCTTTAAACTCAATTTCTGGGTTAGAAAGGAGACGTAATAATTTCTCTCGCGTGCGTGCGATTTCTATTTGCGGTAAATTATTACGTTGTCCAAACTTACCCCAGAAGGAGTTAAGATACAGTTTTGCCACGGAACGCAAACTCGGATTTTTTATAATTTTTTCACGATCAAGCTTAATACCCTCCGCCAACTCATATTGATGAATGTATTCGAGCTTTGAAACGTCATCAATACAGTATGATGGCCAACCACTTGCCTCCTGTTTGATCTTTAAGAACATATTAATATATCCTGCAAAAAGTCCTCCCCTGTGCGTGATTGGATCATACTGTACTACGTTATATTGCCATATTTCTGAAATATGGACAATTTTGTAACCCAATTGCACAGCTTTTTTTAACTCATCTGAAACCCATGTACCTTCAAACACACGCTGTGACTCATCTTCATGCGAACACTCTCCCTGTTCCAGAGTTTCACAACATGTGCGAGAGAGAGAAAACATGAGTTTCTCGTGTAAGCGAACAGGCAAAAGAGGATGATAAAGCTTCCGTGGGGGTAAAACTTTACAAAGTACTAAACCTTCGACGTTTGTAAGATCAAAATCAGGACTTGTAAATTTCTTACAATCTTCTGACCCTACATATACAGTTGGATAACCTACAGGGAATTTTCCTACTTTAGAGATGTACGGATACAAAGAACAAACATCTTTGTACTCGATGATCTCTCCGTCTTTCACCTCGTAAAAGCATTTCGTATTCCCTGTACGACAACCGTAAAACGCATCGCGAGAGTTTAATACTTTATCAGTTTTTAATCAATGATGGTTCTTTAAAAAATCTTTGAGGTTGTTGTCTGTATTTTTGAGGCGATTCAACTCACATTCCCATATCTCTGTGAGTTCATAACCGTATCTTTTTATTTTATCCGACCGCGCACGTGTCTTTTCGTATCGGCCATTCATGGCTTCTCCAGTATTTGCAAGTTTTTTATCTCTGTCAGTGGGATAACAGAGCTTGCAACCATGCCAGAAACAACTATGAAATTTGAATACACGCCGTGTTCTCGTAGCTTCATCTTCAAAAACCCCATGTACTATAGGGCCTTCTTGAAGACGATGCTCTCGAGCTCTACCAGCGTGACGAATAACAATATCAAGATCGCGCTCCATAGATAACAGCCATTCAACGCCAGCCCTGGATTGGGTATCACCCCACCTATAACCACCTCTCGGAATTATCCCAATAATATTTTCTCGTAAAAAATGCTTCCGAAAGAATCGATTGCAGGCCGATGCAATCGTAGGGGCCTCTGTAAAAGGACAAACATTTCCACATTCGAGGAATATTTTACGAAACGCAATACATGCACAACGTAAAATATCCACATCGTTCTTACAATACGAAACAAGCTCTTCCCAAAAACTAAACTGATACCCTGGATCACTACTTTTCTCCTCGTACCAATTTAAAAATTCTTTCCGAGCTTTTTTCGACATTGTACCCGGAGAATAAAATTTAATTGCTGGAAGATGTCCACCAACGATGCCGGAAGGGCGCTAAGAGGTAACTGAAAATAATTAAAACTATCTATAAAGGTTGTGTGTTTTACGGTCATTGATATGATTTTAGTACCTGATAAAATGAGATCCGGATATTTTTTTCACAATTTTGATGTTCTGTTAAATATTTTAAGATAAACTACGCGCCAAAACCTTTATAATTATGAGCTATACAAATTATTATTTTAAATTTTACTATCGGACGAAGAGTGAAATCTACAAAGTCGCGTACGGGATTGTCACCATTAAATACAAATTCGCGAATCAACCCGCAGTGCTCACAAGGTTTCTTGATATCCTGTTCAGTGATATACCACGAGCAGACCTGCTGAGCGACGCAGAGATTAACTATATGTTCGTTAACCGAATCGCTTCCCTCAACCGTTTTGTTCTGTTGGGTCTCAAAATCATAAAATATAAATATGACTGGCCCATTCGTTTTATTTACCCCTGAATCGTAACTTATGGGTTTCATGTAGCAATCATGATTAAATTCACGAGTACATCCACATGTCCTACAAAAAGAAAAACCACACTTGTGGTTTTTATCCTTTGATAGGTCGACCAGTCGCGAGCACATATCACAAATTCTTAATACCTCACAAACACTTTTTACAGAGGAATAAGAATTACTTCTTTTATGATGGTTGAAACAATCGTCATTAAAAAAGAGACGCAAGCATTGTTCACACTTGCGGCCTGCGATATGTGCTTCATCAGGGCTTTTTTTACATTCCGGTTGCGAAAAACAAGCCCCACATTTTTGCGAGCATTTATGGGTAGTTATATTTTGGTAACCCTTGTGACAAGGTATACAAAAATTTCGATTGGAAGCCGCACCTGGCAAGTTCAAAATTGTACGATAATGACGACTGTCGCTATCATACAATAAGTGTACACTGTGCAAAGGGATTTGACCTACCTCGATAAAATACCGTGTTCCATCGCAAAAAGGTGGGTATGTGCCGTCAGCAAAAGTTTTAAAATCAAAAACGATAATGGCAATTTGTTCGGCCATGAGAAATTTTTGAAATTTCTCAATTTCAAAAAAACCGCATCCTTCGGGCGGTGTTTCCACAAGCGCGTTACGCGTCAGATCTCGTGCTAATAACGTCTGAAGTATGAAATTTTTTCTACGAACAGCATGCCATTTTGCATTTTTTCCCCATTTCTTAATTGGCCCCGTTCCCTATAAATTTTACCCGAAACAATCGCCCGAGGGAGACATAAGTTATCGCGATTCCCTATCGTTAAAATTGATCTTTTTTTGACTGCATTACTGTTTAAAACTCCCCAAGCAACACCCGTAGGATTACGTACACAATCAATGGTCATCTTAAAACTGTCATCTATCCGAAACTCTGCGACACTCTGTGTGACCATGAAAATTAAATTCCAGAGATCTTCAAAGTGACAATCACGTACGTAACGAAAAGATAACGCTGCGTCGTCTTGTGTAAAACTGTCCGCGATGAATCTAATACCGATAAAATCAAGAGGGGCATAGGGTTTTATTAAATATTGAAAAAGCTCTTTAACCGCAGATTCGAGCCACTCTATAGGGCAAACTTTTTCATCCGGATTATACCGGAAACGCAACTCTATCTCTGTACCATCTAGATTAAAACGCGGGTAATGTTTAGACCCTTTGCTTATAATTACAAATTTAGAATTTTCAGGCATTCCACCACCCTGATTTGAAAGATTACTATGATCATTTGTTTCGTGGTCCTCAAGCGTGTGAGCAAGATTTTCATCATCACCATCATCATTATTATCATCATTATTTGGCGAATATATGACACGCATAAAAAAAGATTAAAAACCCATTTACTTAGTAAAAAATACATACTGAGTTTTTATTTAGAGTATAAACATTAAAAATAAAAATAACTTTATGAACCAAAACTAAGTTTCATTAATTTTATGTGATTTCATTAATTAATTTTTAATTAATTCAATAATAATAATAATAAATAATTATTATTAATTACCATCAATTTTTAATAATTATCATTAATGACCAATTGTCAATAATTATTATAAATTATCAATTGTTAAATATTATTATTAGTGATTAATTGTTGTTAATTATTAATAATTATTAATAGTTATTAATTATCATTCATTGTTGATTGTTGTTAATTATTATTAATTATTGATTGTTGTTAATTATTATCAATTATTGATTGTTGTTAATTATTATCAATAATTTATTGTTGCTAATTATTAGTAATTATGATTGTTATTAATTATTATTAATTATTTTTTAATAATAATTATTAATAATTAATGTTAATTATGATTAATTATCGATTGTTATTAATTATTGATCATTATTAATTATAATTAATATTAATTGTTATTAATTATTAGCAATTATTGATTGTTGATAATTATTATTAATTATTGATTGTTGTTCAATATTATTAATAATTGATTGTTGCTAATCAATATTAATTATTGATTATTCATTATTATTAATTATTATTAATTATTATTAATGGCTGTTAATTGTTATTAATTGTCGATTTTTATTACTGATTGATTAATATCAATTATTATGAATTTTTATAAATTATGGAACATTATGAATTAATAATAATTATAAATAACAATTATTTTTAAAAAATGATTAAATTTTTAATCAAGACATTAATTATTTCCCTGATTAATCTTACACTCCATTGCATTTATTTTCCTCTGCAAAAAGATTTTACAAACACAATATAGCTTTTAATTTTGCATTCTGAATACTCTAAAACTCATTATGTATTTTTATTATTAATTTAGTTGAATGGAGGAGCAAAACAATTTTCAAAGATTTCCACAAGTCCATTTAAAAGAAAAGAAGATGATCCTCAAACTGATATTGGGAAAAACTTTGCAAGATATACAGTTTTTAATACAACTGAAAAAGGAGCTAAATACTGCATTTTATCAACAGTTTTTAACAGAAAATACTAAAGTGAATATTTAAAAGATGTAGCTCATTTTTTTCAAATTAATTTGAGATTCGGTTTAAGATTTGATTAATTTGATTTTAAGATTAAACCTCCGGACTCAAACTTTTAATGTGATTTTGAAGTAATGTAATACCCCTCCATTCCTCAAGTGATCTTTTTCT
>CAKNWW010306317.1:0-11443 GCA_932074435.1 Andricus kollari | reverse complement strand
TCTTCTTCTTCTTCTTCTTCTTCTTCTTCTTCTTCTTCTTCTTCTTCTTCTTCTTCTTCTTCTTCTTCTCCTTCTTCTTCTTCTTCCTCCTCCTCATCCCTCTCCTCCTCAAAACCGTGTTCGCTGGCCGACATCTCCTGATCCATCTCCTCATCCTCGTCGAAAAACGTTTCGTCGTCGTCGTCTTTGTCTACGTCATTGTCACTCACGCACAAGTCCACCAACTCACACACGCGTTCACCAATGTTCCTTTCAAGGAGCACACTTTCCGAAGCACTCGTTGATACATTTTGTAGCACTGGTGTAGTAGTAACACACATATCATCCAGGTCGTCATCAATGACGATGACGTCGGGAAGCGATGGTGTTGCTGTATCCGTGAGCAGTGCTGATGATTGTTGTGTTGGATTAATTATCAGCATATCATCATCAAGTTGATTCCGACCACTGGTAGAGGCTGAGTGAGCTGCAGGAGGAGCTGAAGATGACGAAGGATGAGGAGCTGAAGTACCTTGCTCAATCCCATCGTTTGAGATTTCTCCAATAGCTAGCAAAAAATTATGAATATTAGTATTACCATGTTATCACGACTATAAACATGGATAAAAATCAAAATCTTAAAAAAAAAAATGATAATTATCTTGACTTACCTTCTGACAAGTATTCTCGAAGCCTTTCGAGTCGGCTTTCCCGCTCGATGAATTCGGCTTTTCGGGCGATCCCAACACCTTTGAGAAAGGTCAGGAGGAATTTTAAGACTAATCTTAATTCGCATTCCTTCAAATCTCCTGATCCTCCACACATCGTGATGATGTTAGCAATTACACTTGCCGCGAACATTTTTTCAAGTATTTTTTTTAAGGTAGGTTAAAATCGAGGTGTTGCTTTTAGCGTTAATCTAGAGAAACTGTTGGTTTGAAGCTGAGAAGGCTGCTTATATCAAAACACCAAAGGTGCATACTTCAGTGGGAGGAATTAGGCGTTTACAAGGACTACTTATTATATTGAAAAAAATTCCGAAATAGTGGGAGATGTAGACAATTTTTGCATTTTGAGAAACCCTATTGGAAATGGCATTCAGACCAATCAGAAGGTTTGCCACACCTCCAACTTTTTCATGGGAAGCATAGTCAAATTTTATTCTCAAGTGATAAAATCTCAAAATATGGGCAAAAGTGTTAGACAACGACCAGCCTGGTGCTTCTTCAAAGAGGTTATATACTCTGCAAATACATGGCAATCTTTATTACGGTCGCCTCGCATAATACAATACAAGTATCATTATCGTCATCAGGCTGACCGTCTAGACTGCAGTCTGGCCCGGGTTTGTACAGCAGGTACCTTAAAAGACGGATTAACTATTTTGGAATAGAATTCGATGAGTGCTTGCCATAAATATTAAACACTCAAGCTGTGCAGGAGTTTGCACACGAAAGATAATATCTTAAGTGCTTTGCCACAGATAAATGTTTTAAATTTAAAAAGATTTTAAAAATGATTCAGTATTATCTAAATAGCTAACAAACATTTACACGTCCAGCACCATCGAGTCGGTAAAGATTGTCTGCAGAATATCTCACCTTCACAGTACCGCCATCCTCTCTCTCTATTTACCTGTATTACAGTGCTATCTAGAAAAAAAAATCTCTTTCAATCAACACGTTGAATTATGCTGTCCGTGGAATAATAATGTTAATAATTTAACGAATATGTTTAATTCATATTATTTAGAGAAATTCAAGTATATTTTAACTATTTATTCTCATCATCAGTTGTAAGTATTCATATTCACCGTTAAACTAGATTTTCTCCTATTCACACGTATGTAAATCAGGTTTAAACTCTCTCTCTCTCTCTCTCTCTCTCTCAAGTGAAAGTATTCTTATTGGTTGAACACATGTGACGTCATATATATATATAGTCTCCAAGTCAGATGATGGACTCTACCGTCAACCTATAAGTGAAGCGTCACAAGATTTTATAGTGAAAAGTGTATCAAAAAAACGAATTTGCCCTGCAGATATGTTATCATCTGAAGGTGTAACAGTGAAAAAAGCTATATATTCACCTCGCCAACCTCTGATTCTTACAACAATATACGACTTGAATAACTCTTCTTCGAAAAAGGTTATTCTTGGTTTGGAAATTCAAAACGATGGATCATTTGAACCAGCTATACGTTTCTTGGACAATAAATCTCATGGTATCTCCTTCAATCGTGATGAATGGCTTCAATTACAACAAAAATTCGATCTCATTTGTTCCTACTTCGAGGATCGTTGCAGCAACAATAACTCCAACTTCCGTTCTTTACCGATAAAAATTGGCCGTTATAACTTGTTTTTCACAACTTCGTCCAATGCAAAAGCTATTTTAATCGAAAAGATTGTACAAAATGCAGCAACGATAACAGCTGTCACACCAACAAATAACGAGACTACGTTTCAAGGCCTCGTCAACATTGTCGTTTGCATCGACGAACGCATAAGAAGTATGGAGCTGGTTTTATCGAATGTCAAGCTCTGCAAGGATATTTTCGTGGAAGAATTGAGTGCTTATTTTTTGGCAGAGAAAATATACAGGCCATCCAGTGAATTTGAGCGTCAAATTGTGAATGTTAAATTTGAGTACTTTAAGCAACAACTACGGACCAAATTGTCGCCGGAGTTTGTAAACTCACATTTTGAACTTGTATTTGGTGAAATAACATGTGTTTTAAATACTCAAATTACAAACGAAATGAAAGATAATCTGTGTAAAATATTTTAAAAAGACTGATGACAGTCAAAAAGTTTTTTCATACTTTCTGCCCACATATTTAATTTAAAATATGTCTTCCATATGTTTATGATAATTATTTTATATAAAAACATTTTTCATGTTAAAAAAAAGTAGGGAAAATTTCAACGATAAATTGTATGATTTTTAATGTTCAAAAATGAAAGTCTTCATTTAATATCACCAATCACAAGTATGTGTATATTTGCATATCTCTCTTCGTGTGCATGTGTATACATTTTAAATGGAAATATAACAAGAGTTTATTAAACAAATTTTGAAACTGTTATCTGCAACCATTTTTCTGAAACTGAAATAAAAAATATGCGTTTAGCAAATATGATATTTCTCTATTTTCCTAATCCCACCTTACATGCGAGAGTATACGAGATTAAGATCCCACCTCAGGTAAGATAAGATAGCATCTTGCGATGGGGTATTGAGAGAGCAGGTTGTAAAGACCTTTAGTTGTTCAAATTGAAAAGTGTTTGACTGATTAAAAACACCATAAACTCAACGCTTTTCTCTCTCCATATTTCCGTTATTTTCGTGAGAAATTAAGTGTTTGAGGCAAATAGAAATGATATTTTCGCAGCATCGGCCGGCGCGGGTGCCCCCAACGCGTGAGATCGCCTGACGATAAGCTAATCCAGGCGATCCGGGAACGCGGCTGCCGGGAACTAGCTTAATTTCGGCATGCGAACCAGGCTCTAATGAGCTTAAAAAGCCTGGTCCGTGCGCGGAACCGGAAAAAGCTTATACCGGTTCACGGTTGTGGAACCGAAGAAAGCTTATATTGGTTCCACACCGACCGCGGTTACAAGCTAATTAGTTTTCAGAAAAACCCTTTTTTTACAACTATGTGATTTTACTATAAATGATGAACTATAGTGAATTATATATCAGTATAGAAAATGGACCCTCGTTGGCAACATCCTTTCACAGCTATGGTTTGCGGGCCAAGCGGATGCGGGAAAACTTTTGTTGTCAAAAAATTCTTACGTTACGTCGACGTCATGTGTGATACACATTTTGAACGTATTCTTTTTTACTATTCAGAATGGCAGTCAGATTATTCTGAATACGGCAAAACTAAGTCCTAAGCTCATAATTATCGACGATCTTATGCGTGAATCTTCAAACAATACAATTGTAGATCTTTTCACGAAAGGTAGTCACCACAAAAATCTTAGTGTTATCTTTATCTCGCAAAATTTATTTCATCAGGGACATGGACAAAGGGATATATTTCTCAATACGAATTATATTGTTGTTTTTAAAAATCCTCGAGACAGAGCTCAATTTCAACATCTTGCTCGACAAATATATCCGGAAAATCCTCGTTTTTTACAGGAAGCCTATCAGGACGCGACATCTAAACCGCATGGGTACCTTCTTCTAGACTTAAAACAGTCTACACCCGATAATTGTCGTTTTAGAACAAATATTTTTCCACCCGATGGGTTTTCATATGTGTACATACCTGTCAAAAATACAACAGGAGCTGCTCGAGTTGATCAGATACCAGTTGTACGTCTGTAATGGCGTCGGGTGCACGTAAACACATTGATGAAAAAAACACGGCAGCATTTCATGCTCTCTGTCGCCTCGATCGTAATGAGCGAAAAGCAATTCTGAGTACAGCTAATGCAAAACTCGTAAAATGTATATGCGAGTGTGCTCTAAATATTTTGGCAGGGAATGTACCTTTGAAAACACATGAAAAACATAAGTTAAAAAAGCATAAACATACTTTAAGAAAATTAGCAGCATCGAAGGGTACTTGGAAAAATAAAAAACGCTTTATCATTCGGAAGGGTGGATTTTTACCGTTATTACTCGCCCCGATTATCGGTAGTCTTCTCTCAAATATTTTCAGCTCAAGTAATTCACGAGAGTAGAAGCCCTTTTCCATTTAGCAATTATGGAACACTCGAGAAAGATGGTTTTGGTGCCAAGCGAGCAGGTAGAAAAATGTCTACAACAAGGTCTCGGATTAGAAAGTAATACTGGAAATACGAAAACGCACGCTTCTTCGATGAATCCTGTAGATAATATCTTCTCTAGTGCTAACTACAAAGTTCCCAATCTCAAAAATACGACCTAAAGTCCAGGTAATATTATGAGCAGACTCGATGCTGAAATGAGTAAAATATTAAATTCACCATTTTTGAAAGATGAGCGTGAAAAATGGAAAATGTATCAACAAGTTTTACAAAAATTTTTATTTTTTGCCTAGGAAACATGGAAGCATAAAAAACCGAATAAAGAGCAGGATAATCAGAGATATAAAAATATGAGTTTTGCAAACAATATTAATGATAATGACGATGATGAGGAGGAAGATTATTTTAAAAACACTGATATTATTGCAGCTATTCCAAAAACTTTTAAAAATAAAGGAATTGTTTTACTTCAACGACTTTGTGAACCAGATGTGCGAAAACGTATAAAATGGGATTCACATGGTTCTCTTTTTATAGATGATGAATCTGTAAAAAATGCAAATATTAGTGATCTAATAAACGATGCATTGAGGTTGAGAAAAAAGGTGAAACCACCGGGAAGAAGGCAGTTTGCCATGATCCTTCGTGAAATCGGCACGTCTACAGATATTGTCGAAAATCTCTTCGAGAGAGACAGGTAGTCGGCGTAACCCCAAACTATCGTCTGGACTTTATGACTCGATAATGACCGAAGAAGAAGAAGAAGACAGCATTAGTGGTAACGAGGTTTACAAAGGTATTACTGACATTCCAGGTAGAAGTAGGAAGCAAGCAACACCTCGCAGCACGGCTTCGGCTAAATCTCAAGGGAGGAAAAGAAGTAGTAATCATTGGAAAACTTTGTTTCTAAAACCATGAAATTGTTAGAAGAAATTTATTTCAACCCATCCCATGAGGCCTCTTACGCTGGTATTTAAAAACTTGCAAAAGCTGTTCGTGGAAGAGTCTCACGTGCAAATGTGGTCAAGTGGTTAAAATCTCAAGATTCATATAATCTACATGTACCTATTCATCGTCGTTTCAGAAGAATAAATTACGATATATCAAATATAGATGATTTATGGGAGGCAGATTTAGTCGATTTAAAGCATTTAAAAGATTCCAACGATGGATACCTGTATCTGCTTGTGGTCATTGACGTGTTGAGTAAATACGTTTGGGTTGAGCCTCTTAAAGATAAATCTATGAATGAAGTGAGAAGGGCTTTTGAGTTTCTTCTCGAGAAAAGTGGAAAGCGATCTCCTGTCTGCTTTCAGAGCGATCGAGGAAAAGAATTTCTCGATATAGTTTTTCAAAATTTTGTATCAAAACAGGGTATAAGATTTCGTGCTGTGCGTGATCCAAATGTTAAGGCTGCTGTAGTCGAACGATTTAATTGCACACTGAAAGAACGTATGTGGCGCTATTTTACTCATAGTAATACTCATCGTTACATTGATGTTTTACAACAACTTGTAAAGGGCTATAATAATGCGCGACATTCCAGTATAGGAATGCGACCATCAGAGGTGACTTTGGAAAATGCAGCACACGCCCGATTAAATATTCAAAGAAAGTACGGTGGAAAAGCCTTGCGTGGTAAAAAGCCTAAATATAAGGTCTCTGATTACGTACGAATCAGTAGAGAGAAAGGCGTCTTTGCGAAAGGTTATGAAGCTGGATGGACAGAAGAGATTTTTAAGATAAAACGAGTAATAACGGGTCGTAGACAAACCCCATATGTTTACGAGTTACACCATCTGGCTGGTGAGGATATAGACGGAGTTTTTTACGAAAGAGAACTATCGGGTGTAAAGAAAGATACTGATATTAATGAGACAGAATTTATAATTGAACGAGTGATACGTAGTAAGGGAAAAGGTTCCAAAAAACAGTTACTTGTCAAGTGGATGGGATATTCTGATAAATTCAATTCTTGGATACCTGCCAGCGATTTAAAAAATTTACAATGAATAACGATCAATTTCACCTAATTTTACCGAGCAATAGCAGTATAAAGTATTTTTCGCATAATACTACGACTCGGTTTACCACACAACTGCCACACGAAATTCGTTTACAGGGTCGTTGGGTTGTTGTTCATACAGAAATTGAATTTCCAAGATTATTTCTTCATGTAAGACACAATTTGCCTGATCGAATGGAAAATCGCATAGCCCTAATGACGAATGTGCCAAGTAGTAGTAGTATCGTTGAAGAGAAAAGTGAAGAAAATTATGAGAGAAAAATGAAAGAAGCAAAAATTGACGGTGAAAATTTACTTGCTAAATACTCGCTTCCTTACGCTCTTAAAGGGGACGCCGAGTTGTCTGAGCTTAATGACAATGCTATTAGAGATAAGTACACAGCAGATATGTTGACTGGTAAATGGTTAATTCCTATTGTCTCCGAGTTTCGACCTAGTGTATACCCACAGGTAAACGATCTCGTCCGAGCGATAAACCAGACTCCGATTGCTCGAGAACACGTAGGCTTAGTTTTCCAAAATGACAAAGATTGTTATGTCAGAGTTGAAAAAATTTGTCAAGAGGAGTGTGATATGAATGGTCGGCATTTTCTTGCAATAAGTGAAAAAGTATCTCGTATACTTGGCTTTGCACCACAACAATTAATATCAGATAATTCTCATTATGCTAATCACCCTCCAAGTCTGGGTCGTGGTTTACCTGAGAAAATGTTTGTTTATTGCGATATTTGCGAGCATCATATCCCAGGCGATGTACAAACCCCGCTTTTACGTATTATTCCTGTAGACACCCGAAACTACATTTTTGCATCAACGCAAGTTACTCAGTTTTCCTCTCCGAATTTCATTTTTCTTCTTCATACTCAATTTCGCACGATAGAAATAGATATAAGAGATCATTCTGGACTTCCTATACCATTCAAGTTTGGCACTCTAACAGTGACACTTCTATTTAAAAAAATTGATTAGAGAACGGGTAGAAGAAAAAAAGTAAAAATTATATGATCTAGTAGTAATGAGTTATTACGTATATTACTACACAACACAAGTCGGTGGAGGGGGAATATCAAAAGTTTATGTCGGATCGACCTATCAGAGAGGTCATGGCATCGGTAGCTTTCTAGGTGGACTTTTTCGACGTGTATTGCCGATATTAGCGCGAGGTGCACGTACAGTTGGAAAGGAGGCACTTCGAACAGGTGTCAACGTTTTAAATGATGTCGATAGGAAAGTACCACTCAAGCAGGCATTCAACTCTCGTACTAATGAATCTGGCCGAAAATTAAAAAGAAAAGCTTTGGTTAAAATTGATAATCTTATGAATGTATCAGGTTATAAATTTGGTGTAAAAAATTTCGGACCTCAGTTATCCGGAGTTCGTGGTCTTGAGAGTGTCACGAAGCTTAGAAAAGGGATTAAACGGGGGAAAGAAGTTAAGAGACTTAGTACAACACGTAAATCAAAGAAGAAGAAAGGGGTGAAAAATACGAAATCTAAAAAGAGAATCAGTAGTAATAAAAGAAAACATAAGAAAACACAGAAGAAAAAAAAGCGTAAATCAAGCACAGGAAAAAATCGTTCAATTTCGGATAATTTTGGCGGTTAATAAGTAGATTATTATATGATGTCATTTTTACACTCACATTCTAGCGAGTGTTTGAAAACTGAATTAGATCTTTTTTCTCTTCTACCTACTCAAGCATATATTGAAAGCTCGCAATGGGTCCATTACAAGCCCATTTCATCGCTGACCGACGATTCACCGATAGAGTTTGTCATTCTAGGCCACGGCGAAGAATACATAGATCTCGCTCATACAATGCTCAGTATACGCGTCAAGCTGGAAGCACCGACAGAAACTTCTGCAAATGCAGCCGATCTGAAAAGTGTAACTGTGATAAACAACTTACTTTATTCGATGCTCAATCAGGTGGACGTATATTTCAATCAAAAACTCGTTTCTCCTCCAAACAACGCATACGCGTACACAGCCTACCTGGAAACATTGCTCAATTATGGACCAGCTGCAAAAAAGAGCCATCTGACTTCCGCTCTCTGGTGTGTAGATTCTGCAGGAAAAATGGAAGATTTGGCCACCAAAGATATAGGCATCGATATCCGTCGAGATTATTTTGCTGCAGGCAAAACAATAGATCTGATCGGTCATCTGCATTGCGACATTTTCAATCAAAACAAATTTCTTCTCAACGGAGTCGAGATGCGTCTTCGACTCGTACGCACAAAAGATGGTTTTTGCCTTCTAGATCCCGTCAGGACGTGCAGTTTACACATTTTGGAAGCATCGCTCCTCGTACGTCGTTCAAAAATAAGCCCAGGAATTTTACTAGCACACGCGAAAGCTTTAGCACAAGTAACAGCAAAATACCCGATAACAAGAGTGGAGGTCAAAGCGCTCACTTTACATGGCGGAATTCTCGGTGAAACTCTTGATAATGTTATTCTCGGTCAGTTGCCTAAAAGAATAATCATTGGTTTCGTCGAGAACAGAGCCTTCAACGGAAATAGAGAACTTAAACCGTTTAACTTTAAAAACTACAAGATTAATTTCTTATCCCTTTACGTCGATAGCACGCAAATATCCTCGAAACCTCTGCAGCCAGATTTTTCCAAAAATAAACTTTACGTGGATGCTTATCAGACTCTTTTCTCTGGCACTGGTATTCACTTTCTTAATGAGGGTAATGATATTGACAGAAGCGATTACCCGGAAGGATTCTGCCTGTTTGCTTTTGATCTTACCCCCGATCTTTCTGCAAATTGTTATTCTCACTGGAATCTCGTGAAACATGGAAGTCTACGAATAGAGGTGCGTTTTGAAGAATCACTTGCCAACACTGTAAATTGTATTGTATACGCAGAATATGATAACTTTTTGGAAATAGACGCGTCTAGGCAAGTTATTGTTGATTATGGAGGGTAATAAATCATTTTCGCCGCCGCCTTCATTTCTTGGAATTTTACATATCTCACATCCTAATGTACACCTGTGTTTACTTAGGACAGGTTTGAACAGGAAATGAGTACCTTTTTACATTCGCGCTGTTATCTCTTGAAAATACAGCTGTATAAACATGGAAAAACGGTGGGAAAAATTTTGACCATATGTCATCACATATACTTGTTTTTTGGAACTCAGCGACCATCTTTCATTTCGCCCAAAGTAGCCTTACAAGTCGGTTGTCTCATTACGTGGGGTCTCACTGCCGTCTTCTTCAAACGCATTATCAGCAAGACTCTAATTTTGCGAAGAATATTACGGACTACGTGATTGATATTCAAGGCTTTCGCGATCTTGAAAATAAGTTTATTGCAAAAGAAGTTGCCGTTGTTGCAGTGGATCATAACTTTATCGGACATTGGATAGCTGCACCACCTTACCCCTTCTCGGATCTCTGTAGCGATGCGAAACAACAAAATAACTGGCTCACCTGTTATTTTCATGGGATCGAGTAATTTGAGGGAGATACTCCTACGAATTTTCTACATTCAAATCTTCGTGATGTCGCAAAATCAGCTGGTCAAATCTATACCCGTGGGCGGGAGAAAGCTGCACTTTTGCAAAATATCATGAGTAGACAGATTATTAATCTGGAAGAATTAACCTGTCCAACTTTAAAAAAACTGGAAACCAGTAAAGATTACTGTTTTCATCACGGTGTGAAAAAAGGAACATTTTTTACATGTGCTGTCAATAACGCAATTAAACTGAAAATCTGTCTTCAAACTCAAAGACGAGAAGAAATATCACTTCGAGGTATCACACGTCAGAGTACACTGAAAAAAATGTCTGTTTTAAAACCGAAAATCATGCGACGGATGTGACATCGAGGACGGTCGCTGACAACCTACAAATTTCGGTGCAAAAAATCAATCAGACTGCGAGTGAGCTAAATAACCCTTTAACAGATTTGCTTCGACTTGGCAGTACTCAAAATAGAGATGGACAGTCTTCAGATACTTCGAGCACTTCAAGCAATACCACGACATACGACTGGTGTATTCCTTGCGGATCGGATACCAAAGGTGTGGATGAGACCGGCTGCTTTAATTTTCAACACTGATCCACACAATAAAAACGGATCGCATTGGGTTGCGGTTTATATTGACCGAAATGGCCACGGAACGTACTTTGCAGCTACGGCCTACCGCCTCTTATTCCTCAACATCTTTATCGTCTGCGAGGAAACTGTACCCTATTCCGACGGAACACAGTAGAGTTACAAAGTTCCTTTTCGGACGTGTGTCGTCAGTTTTGTATTATGTTCTTGTATCATATGTGCAGTGGTTTTTATTTGTGTGAGCTTACCAGGCTTTTTAACAAAAATCTGGTAGAAAATGACAGCATTGCTGCGAATTTTTATAAAATGATTTTAAAAAAATATAAAATTAAACCGAGCATTTTTCAGAAATCTGAAGATAGGTTTCAAGGTGGGGATTATAACAAAGGGACTATTAATACACATCTTGAATTATGTGTTCAATCTTTTTCTTCACAACTTGCTACTTTATATCTCACATAGTATACTTAGATTTAATACAGCGCACTGCGTGTTACTTTAAGATTTATCAAATGTATTTTTGAGATGTTTTTATTATTATCTATAACTCTTTAAGTATCTCTCCCCCCGGATAAACTTCCGAAAGCCGTAAACCGACGAATTATTTCATACTA
>CAKNWW010306313.1:0-12457 GCA_932074435.1 Andricus kollari | reverse complement strand
TTATTAATAACCTTTTAAAGTGATTAAAAAAACAACTAAAACGCTTCTAATATATGCGACTTCCGCTTCGTTTTTCCTTTTTTCTTCACTTTTACATCTCTTCTATCTGATTCTCATTTTGCCATTTTTCCACATTCATTGTTTCATTCTTTCTCATTCGTCCCTCTAGCCCTCTCCAACTCCCTCATCCACTCCTCACCCATTCCATCATCCCCTAGCCTCTTCACCACATTCTCTTGCCAGCTTCCTTTATCTTCCATTCCTCTCCTACACTCTTCCCATACATGCTCGCATGTTTCCTCTTCCCATTCACATATTCTGCACTTTCTGTTCTCTACCTTTTCCCAATACATCCCCTCCCTTATCTCCTTGCCCAATCTAAATCTTGCTATTCTGGTCCATCTTCTCTCTTCCCATCCCTTTTCTAAATACTTTGGTAGTCCTTCATTTTTTATCATCTTATACCATTTATTATATTTTGATTCCTCAATCATTCCCCATCTTTCCATTAGTTGTATTTCCCTGTCTCTTCTCTACAATTCCTTATAGCGTAATCCATTCCCCTCTCCTATATCTCTAGCACTAGAAAACTCCCACCTTTCTTCTTTAGATCTTGTTAGTTCTAGCACCCTCCCTCTCCTTTCTTCTACCTCCTTCAAACACTTTTTCGCTAACTCCCCTCCCTTAACTTCGTCTCAAATTGTCATGCTCTCTTACCCGCTCTAGTACTTAATTTATCCCTCTGTGCTTTTCACTATCACCATATATCCAGGCGTCCTTCAGTCTTGCCCTAGCGTCCACCTTATATACCTTTCTTGTAAACTCTCAATCTCTTTCCTTTCCTTCCACCCCCATATCTCCTCTCCATAACCTAAAAACGGACATACCAACGTATCAAATAGCCATATTCTCCTTCTCCAATCTTTCTTGAACCTTCTTTTTCCTATTCCCCATATCTGTTTCATTATCCCTGCCGCCTTTTTTTATCCTTTCCCTCATCTGAGCTCTATAATCTCCATTAATTTGCAAGGTATATCCCAAATATTCAAACTCCTTTACTTAATCTAACTTTACTCCCTTCCATCACCCAGTCCATTCTTTCTTTCTTCCCCTTCCTTTTCTAAACCTCATTATCTTTGTCTTTGTTACATTCAAATTCAAGTTTTTCCCATTTAAGTATTTCTCCAATCCTGTAATTAAGCCTGTTATCCCTTCTTCATCCTCTCCAATCAACACTATATCGTCCGCGTA
Source organism: Andricus kollari (assembly GCA_932074435.1). Taxonomy (NCBI): domain Eukaryota; kingdom Metazoa; phylum Arthropoda; class Insecta; order Hymenoptera; family Cynipidae; genus Andricus; species Andricus kollari. The sequence continues at coordinate 11,206 of CAKNWW010306313.1, read as the reverse complement.
TGCCAGTGCATATATCTTCTCCTCTCCCATCCTAACTCCTCATCATCCCTTCCTCTTCATTTTTTCTTGTAAATCTGAGATTAATATATTAAATAAAAGTTGGTTTAGAGGTCATCCTTGCCTTACTCCTCTCACTAACCAGAAACTATCTCCTACTTGTTCTCCTACCTTTACCTTCCTATCACGACTCGGTCCAAGGAGTCAAACATTGCTATCATCGCCCCTTTACGCCTTCTAATCCTTTCAATTATCAAATAATTCAGAACATATATATTGTCCATCATCCCCATCCCCTTCCTAAACCCTGCCTGATTCGGTGCTTATATATATATTTTTTTAACTTGTTTCTTCAATCTTTCCGACAAAACCGTTACATGTACTTTATACAACGATTGCGTCAGCGTCACACCCCTATAATCTCCAACCTCCTTCCCTTTGCCTTTCTTATGCCTTTCACTATGGATATCACTACTCCTTCTTCCCATAGCTCTGGCCACCCCTCTCCTCTCCACACTCTATAACACATTATCCATGCCCATTCCTGTAGTTCTCTCCCCCATATTTCCAGACTTCATTTGTAATCTCATCTATACCAGGTGCCTTTTCATCTTTCATTATTCCTAACACCTTGACTATTTCTTCCCTTGTTATGTCCACTTCCTCATCTCTTTGTCTATCATATTTTCCTTCTTTCCCGACTTTTCTTTTTACCCCTCCTAGCAAATCCATAACATATTTTCTTCATTCTACCATTTCAATATTCTGCTTTACTCTTTTTCTTCTTTTTACCTCTCTATTTACTGCCTTTCAAACCTCTTCTTCCATCCTAGCCTTCTCCGCCTCTTCCTGAAACCTTTTATTCTCCTCCTCTCTCTTTTTATTACACAACTCAGTGTACTCCTTCTTGTTCCTCCTATATTCTTCTCCACCACTTTTTTCTTTTATCCATTTTCTTAATTTCTTTCTGATTTCCTTCTGTTTCTCTTTACATACCTCATCCCATCCATTTCCATCCCCTCCTTTACTAACTTCTTTTTTGCTTGTGCTTCATAATCCTGTTTTTTTTCTCCTATCACTATTTCCATCTCCTCGTTCACATTTCCCTCTCCCATTTTGATATTTCTAACCTTCTCTTTAAACTGTTCTTTTCCTTTCATTTACCAATCCTCTTCTTCTGCACTTTTTACATTCGCTTCCCTTTTTATCCATATTGTTATTACTTTCTTCTCCCTCTAATGTGACTATTACGGGAAAGTGATCTAAATCTATATAATCCCCTGCCTCTAGTTTCTTGACCTTCTCTCTTACCTTATCCTCCACTATAACATAATCAATTTTCGTTCCCCTTTCTCCTCCTGAGCGTGTATATTCCCCTTCCTCATCTTCCTCTACATTTGCGTTTAAGATAAACCATCCCAACTTCTTCAAGCTCTTTAACAATTGCTTTCCCTCCCCATGTAGTATCTTGTCTTTGGATATTGTAAGCCCACTCTCTTCTTTATTTCCTTTCATCATTTATTGTATGTCCTCTGATTTCTCCTGAATATCTCCGTTCACATAGACGCCCATTATCTTCCACTTCTCTCCTCCCATATTTACCTCTTCTTCTATTATTCCTTCTTTTTGCTTTTTCCTCCCTTTCTTATCCTTCCCTGTTATACATGCGTTCCTTACTCCCATCACCATTCCTCCCATTGCTCTGCCCTTTTTATTTTTCCTCTTTGCATTTTGAACTTGCCATTTGTAACCTCTTGGCAACCTTCCCCTTACTCTTTCCCATCCCTTTTCATCTAGCCACGTCTCCATCATTAGTACTACATCCCATTGTGTCAAATTTTACATTAACTCCCTATCCTTTCTTTCTAAGCCTGCTATATCCCAGTAGCATATCCCACGTCAAATTATCCTCTATTCTCTCCTTGCTTAAATATAACAACAAATATAAACAACAACTTCGTGATCACTTCCCTCTTATGTTCCCATTTCTTTAGTTTTCACTAGTACCATTTTCTCTCCTCTTTGCGTTTCCTTTCCTAAACTTTGCATTTCTTTTATTTCTACTTTAGCATCTATCATTTTTAGCACCTCCTCCACTTCTTCCCTCAATTCCTTCCCCTCTATTCTTAGACCCTTTATCACTATGCTTTTCTTTCTTTCATCTCTTTCTTTCCTTTCTAATCTTCTTTCTATTTCCCTTAGCCTTTCCTTCTCAATATTTCCACTCTCCCCTTCACCCAACTCCCGGATTAATTTTTCAATCTTCACCATCCTATCTTCGAACTGTGCTACCTTTTTATTATGCTCATCTAGGTTTTCCAATCTTTGTTCTAAAGTCTGCATGCTTTTTTCCAAATTTTCCCTCACTTCTTCCTATTTTCACATCTCTTTTCTAAGTTCGTCCATTTCTTTCCTAATTTCTTGTTTTATTTCCTCTCCTCTTCCTCCCTGCCTTTTTGCGTTCATCTGTAATACCTCTATCATCATTTCCCGCAATTCGTCTAGGTTTAACTTTTCAACTTCTATTGGTCCTCGATGTTCAGCTTTTTTTTTCTCTTGTCTTTTCTCCCGCTCTATTTTGATCTTTTCCCGGTGGTGTTCTGATCATTTGCGGGTTGTTTAGGGTGGATCCTACTTCTATCTTGTCTTCAATACTTCCTGTTTCCGTCATATTTTTAGATTTTACAAATATTTTATTACCAATTTAAACCTTAGATTGCTGAAAAATTCCTAATTAATAACTTTCCCAAACGAATAATTTCAAATAAAAATACTGAAACTAGTGGGGGAATTTCAATTGAAATTGTTTAGCATTTTTATCACTCGATAGAAATTTAATAATTGTACAAATGCAGACCCCTTCTATTATAAATGTACAATTCTAAATGTTTAAATTTCTGCATTCAAAACAATTTTATTTGTAAATTCTACAGTTTCAAATATCTTACTTAAAAAAAATTACACACATTAGAAATTAAAGAAAAATTTAACACTTATATCTTTTTAAATTGTATAATTTCAAGCAGTCAGTTTTAAGTTTGAAGTGTTGGAAATAAACTTGAAAAAAACATGATTTTTATGAGTTTTTCATAGTTTCACCATAAAGATCGCCTTGTCACCAATTTTCACAATCACATTCGTAATCAGCACGTCAAAATACATAAGTATACGAAGTTGGAAGGAAATGAGAGAATTCAGGTATGCAGAACTTTATCCATCACATTCGATATTTCTATTATATTCTCAAAATTAATTTGTCCTTTAGGGCTGCTTAAAAACTACTTTACTCAGTCTGGGGTAAGAGAGGTTAACAAGCTTTATTACGATTTTTGCCTCAGGGTCGGCGGGGTTGAAGCAGAATGTGACATCATACATGAAAAATAGAAATGTGACTGAGGTAAAAAAAAACGCAAAACGAGGCTTAGTGATATATGGGGCAATGCAGGATCTTCGTTTTTAATCCAGAAAAGCAACATCCCAGGCGGAACAGTTATGCATAATATTTCCCACTATGGATAAAATTTCCGGCCGGGTTCAGACCATGACATGGAAATTTCCGTGTGCCCCGCTTCACCCTTCACAGTATTGCACTGTCTTGTTTTAAAGTATAATAAGACAGATTTTATTTTTCATCGCAATTGTACATTCAAAAAGCTTAAATTTCAGTCAGCCTAGAGCGCAATAATTTGATTAACTTTCTGAAAATAAAATAAAACTTTTTCAGATCTACAATTGATTACTACGCCTTGAATATAAAAATGGTTGCTATACCAAAATCCGTGGCAACAAATCTTTTTGCTGAATCCGACAGGATTTTTCACGAGAAAAAACAAAAGTCTTGTAGAAATCGGCAATAAAAATGAATCACTCCAAATATCGTGATCTTCTCAAAAGTGTTTCATAATGAATATTTTTTAAAACCGGGATGAGTTATAAGTTCAAAAATTGGGTTGAGAATTTCCAACATCGATGCATCTCTTTGTAATTATGAAATTTCTATTTTCTGTGAAGTTCTTGACAAAGGTGGTATGCGAATAATTCGAGAATGTAATTTTTAATCAGAAACGACACATGTATTTAATAATCTTTGTGTGCATATGAGACCTAATGCAAAGTATAAATATTTACTTAATTTCGTAATTGCGCTGATTGTGAGTGAAACTCTATTTTTATTTTTAGGCCTTGACAAGATTTAGGACAAGAAATGTTGTGTGAGTGCATCTGAAATTAAAAAAAAAAGAAAAATTCTTCTAGAGAATATTCAATACTTGTTTAAATTATATTTGATCATGCGATATTCTTCGAATAAGAAGAAAAAAAACGATATTATGTTTTTGATGATCCTGATGGAATACATTTTAAAGGATTTTTTTTTTGTCATAAGCTGTAGCTTTATAGTTTTACTTGAGGACTTAGCAAATCAAACGTGATAAATACATTTTTTTTTTAGTTGAGATAATTATTAATATTTCGGTATGTTTGCAAGATCATTAATTCGACTATCAAACTTATGTTGTTCAAAGAATATTTTCTTCTCGGTTATAACGTCTATCTACCAAAAATGTTGATTTTTGATAAAAGATTGATTACGTATATAGGTCAAGTTGCCCAACATGTAAACACTTTGTAAAATTCATAAATACCACTGTACAGCATTTTCGACCTTTTTTTATTAGACCATTGCAAAATTTCGTGCCCGATTTGTGATTTGAACTTGCAAGAGAAAAATAAAACAGAAAGAGTTTATTAATCAATGAAGTAATCTTCATCGCATTGTACAATCTTTTGCCAAATTGCCTGAAACGGACGAATTCCAGTATTATAGAAAGTGGTTGCTTTTGTCACAAAGAACGAAATAAGATGATTTTTGACGTCAGAAGGTGCCTTACTTCGTTCTTTGCCTCAAAACTAACCAGTTTTAATAATACTGGGATTCGTCAGTTCAAAAAGTAGGAAAAAAACGTGAAGAAAAAAATTTGTTGACTTTAGATTCATAATCTACGGCAAAAACCCTACCCAAATGATGTTGCAATGTAGCGTAAGTGAAATCGTTGTTGTACAGTGTACTTTTCAATATTTTCTTATAATATATGATTTTACGAAACTGAAACATTCTTTTTAAATTGAAAATATAGTTATTCCGTATAAAACTATATTCTGATTTCATACAAAAACAAGAAATAAAACATTTAAATCATCAGGTTAATAAATACAATTTTAGTTTGTTAATAACTCTAAAACAGTATTAAATGAAAAAGAATTTTCCGCAATTTATTTATTTAACAACAGTCATTTATAAATTTAATTTTTTTGTGTTAAAAAACGATTTAGTAACATTCTATTGGCTAACTTTTATGGTTATGTATACAAAACTGATATCTGTAAAAAAATTGTTGGTACTTGCAAAAAACTTTCCGGTAACGACAATTTTTTTACAGGATTTTTAAAAAAACATGTTTCAAGAGTGCCGTCTAAACTGCCGGTGCTGACAGTCTATGTATATCGCCGATTATTTATTACAATAATTGTTTATAATAAGTATAAAATGTAAAGAAAATTATGGTAAAAAGTTGTTTTGTTACAATAATCTATAGAAATGAACTTTCGTCCCATGTGTCTAATACTAATGTTTGGCCCTCAGTATCCTAGGGTCTTGAACAACATTATTTCTGTTACCAGTCGCAGAAGTACTGTCCGGCCGCCTGCGAGATGTTAGAAAGGCGCAGTGTTTTGCAAAACATTATTTCTGAAAATTAAAATTCTTTTAGAAAATGCACTCTTACAATTCAGAGTCGTAATCATTTTCGAAAATTCACCATTCAAAGTCAAATTGTAATTTTTTGGAATGTTTTACGAAAGAAAAAAAGAACACTTTTTTTAAATCCGAGTATAACTATTCAAAATAATGCATAAGTTTTTAGTTGAGCATAGTACAATAAAGCCATGAACCGATTTTAACTCTGTTGGCTTTCTCGTGAATTATGAGTATTTGTACGTTTCTGACGTCATTGAAGGAGTAATGATGAATTGGCAGCAATGTTACGATTTACAATTTTTATTTATATAATTTACTACATTAGAATTCACTACACTAGAAAAATGACAAACAATTTTCTATTACCTTCCATATAACTTGTTAGTTGAAAGAAATAAAAATTCTGAATGCCATGTCGCTTGAATTCTAGTCGATAAGACTTTTGATATTTATCAATTATATTCAATACATAGATTTCAAGTTTTTCCTAAAATCCTAGACTATCCTCAAAGTTTCGTTTTTAGTTATCGGAATGGGGTTACTTTTCTTAAATAAAATAATTTTGATATTGGGAATTGAAATTACTTTTGCAATATATTTTCATTTATCTTGTAAATGTTTTCCCCTAAATTGAAACGTTATAATTTTCATTCAGTTTTAATTAACAATAGCTCAGTGGCGTAGCCAGGATTTCATAAAGGGAGGGGTTCAAAAGGCTGAACAGAAAGTATTTACTACTGGAAATGCTGGAAAAATTGATTTCAAATCATGATCATTCTACATAATTACACACATCTGTTAAACTTTTTAAAGATATTTTAAATTATCCATTGATGAACACCACATCAGAGCCATTCGGTTCCTATATAAGGGGCCAGCTATAGTCCACATGAACCGTTATTTGTGAGTGTGTGTGTGGGGGGGGGGGGGGGGGTGAAAAGTCCACGATTGTTCACGCTGGTGCGGGGGGTTCTAGACAAAATCCACGTGGACGCATGTTCTCCTGCACCTGCGGATTGTTTTTAAGAAAAAACATGAGAGAATAGAAAAGTTGTACTACTTTTTGTTTGGGCCACGAATATATAAATTTTCATAAAATATGGAATAAATGCACGTGGACACAGGAGTTAGGAAGGGGGTCGTGAACATTTTTACTAAATATTGCACTCGCTAACACTTTCTAACTATTGACTTTGCAAATTGAAATCACACTCAATATACATAAATTTCACGTTAAAAGGAATTAAACTAAATAAAAATGCCCTGAAGACCCCCATACTTTCTTTTGGGAGTCAAAAACACTCCCCTAAAGTTTCACAAAAAAAAAATCCTTCTTTCTCCGCATCGAAGATATAGCTAAAAATCACAAAAAACGAGGCACTTCTTCAAATTTATACAGCAAACAATTTGTTTTAAGATTTAAATTATCAGTAAAAATAGTTTGAAGCAAGCATATTTGTACCAACATAGCAAAATATGATTCTCACAAAAGTAGGTACACTCGAAAACATTTTTTCTCATTTGGACACCGAAAATTAATTTTGTTTGTGAAATGAAGAGCAATATATCACTTTTAGATATTTTCTTGTAGTCCAAAATGAATAAAAATAATTTTAATATCTACATTTTGCATATATTATTGATGTAAAATATTGTAAATACATTCTTCTTAACGTATATCAGACATTTCATGGTCAAATAGACGAAAAAATTGCCGTAACTCTAAACAATAGCGAAAAAGTCGATTTTTTTCGATATTTTTAAATTTCAAGGTCACTTAGGTAGGGTAGAAAATATTTGAATCATTTTTCTCTATGTTAATACAAATCTTATTGCTTCGAACTATTTCGCTAAAAGAAATTTTTTGCTAATTTTTAACGCTAATTTTCTTCCAAGTAGTTGATTTTTTTACCAAAAATATGAACTTTCAACAAAAAAGTTAATTTTTAACCAAATAGTTCAATTTTCTTCCAAATTTTTGAATTTCCAAGCCTAAATGACAATTTTTCTACGAACAAAGTTGAATTTTCGGCCCAGAAATATAAATTTTCAACTAAAATAAGTCACGGATATTCCAACCAAAAGAGATAAATACACACTTAAACAGTCTCATTTTCAACTAAAAATGATGATTTTTTAAGAAAGAAGCTTAGTTTTCTACCAGAAAAGATGCACTTACTACAAAATACTTAAATTTTTAACCGAATTGTTAAATTTTGAACTAAAAGAGATCAATTTTTAACCGAAAATCGTATTGTTAAATTTGCAGTTGAAGACATGTATTTCTAACAAAAAGAAAACGAATTTTCCACAAAATAGTTAAATTTTTTACTTGAAAGAATAATTCGCAACTAAAATGATAAATATTCGAAAAACAAAGAATTTTTAACAAAAGAGTTCAACGTTCAACCCAAAAGATGATTTTTCAACCAAGAAGGTTAATTTTCCAAAAATCTAATAGTTAAATTTTCACCCGAAGAGATCGACATAAAAAAATTAATTTTTAACAAACAAGTTCTACTTTCAACTGCTCAATTGAATTTTTAACCAAAAAGATGTCTTTCAGTAAAATTAGTTACATTTTCAAGAAAATAATTAAATTTTGATCCAAATAGTAGAATTTTGAATAAATGTGATGAATTCCGAACCAAGAGTATAAAGTAGACCTCTCAATTAGTAATAGTTGCAATTTCTCATTGTTATCTATAGTGATTCGTGAAATTAATTTATTGATTGAACAAACTTACCTGTAAGTGAAGTTCGATCCTAATTGTATGAGTGTCTCCTCCGAATACGTCGCGCGTTCCTCTTCTGTTCTGCGAAACGCGAGCCTTGTCATTTATTGAAAGCGTTGCCGTATTAACTAGGGATCTAATTAAAATTAGATGATGGTTATTTAAAATAGGGTGGGTTTGTTCTATTGGGAGGAGACGCTAATACAATTAGGATCAAACTTCACTTACAGGTAAGTTCGTTCAATCAATAAATTTATTGATTGAACGAACTTACCTGTAAGTGAAGTTCGATCCTAATTGTATGAGCCTCTACTCCGAATAGATCAAATGGAAGTCCCCCTACATCCGGTCAGTACATCCACGATTTTCAAAGTTAAATAGAAAAACTATGGCGCGCGTTCCTCTTCTGTTCTGCGATACGCGAGCCTTGTCATTTATTGAAAGCGTTGCCGTATTAGCAAGGGATCGAATTAAAATTAGATGATGGGTATTTAAAATAGGGTAGGGTTGATCTATTCGGAGGAGCCGCTCATACAATTAGGATCGAACTTCACTTACAGGTAAGTTCGTTCAATCAATAAGTTGTATTTCGCGTCTCCTCCTCAAGATCAAATGGTAGATTTTGAAAGCAACAAGAAATACGGCAACTTATTTTATTTGTTACAATGGAGAAACATTAAATATATTTGATACTTTTATATCAAAATAGGAAAGTTAAAGAAAAACTTCTTGGATCAAGATAAATTAATTATGGGAATTTAATATAGAATTAGCGAATTGTAGGCTATTTTCTACCATAGGACAATCGTAAAATCTAGCAAACGTGATTGCATTCTTAGTCCAGACAGCTGTCTTTCTAATCAAATCCAAATCAACTCCAAGATTCTTAGCACTAGAAGTAGCTGCATGTCGCGTACTATGCGCAGAAAAGATTTCTGTGTCAATTCCGCTTTTTGTTAAGATATCCTTAACCTAATGACGCAGGGTCTGTGATGAGACGTCTTGATGAGGTTTTCTGGTAGAGATAAACAATTTCCCAGTGGATTTTCGTAAGGACTTGGAAGCTTCCAAGTAAGATTCAAGAGCCGACGCAGGACAGAGTTTCTTGTCTGGATAATATGGTAAAAGTAAAATCGGTTGCGCTCTATTGCGACTCGACGTTTTTATCTGATCTGTAATCCTAATTTCAATTGAAGTTGGAGTCTTTCTAATATTACTGATTTTAATAGAAGCAAAGGTTTGCATTATATGACTTGTAGTGAGAGCTAGTAGCGTCACAAGCTTTTTGGATAAATCTTTAAAATTCAAGTCTTCATTAGTCGGTTTTGAAGAAAAATAATTTAGAACCACTTGTGGATTCCAGGTGTGGTCGTATCTGGGGCGAGCTGGTCTTAATCTCGAAATTCCTTTAAAAAACCTTTGTATCCTCTTATCGTTGGTGATTCGAGAATCTGCAATCAAGGATATCGCAGACCTAGTACAGTTTATTGTACTATACGAAGAGCCTTTTTCATACTCTTGAGTAAGAAACTTGAGAATCCCAGAAACTTCTGGCTTATAAGGATTTGCAGAGCTGCGTAGAGAAAAGTTCCACCATTTCTTAAGAGCCATATCATAGTTCTTCATTGATGAATTTTTAATAGAAGTCACAGATATTCCGAGTGAGGCTTCTGGAATTCCTTTTCCCCTCAATGCTTGCCGGACAACCTCCCTGCCACCAGGGTAAGGTGTTTCCAAAGTGGATGCGGTTCACTATTACAAGAAAGTAGGAGATTCCTTTTTGGCTCAAAATAAATCGGTTCTTGGATCAGCATTGATTGAAAAACAGGGTACTAAGGCTGAGTAGGCCAGTCTGGAATAATTACAATACCCTCAGATTCCTCAGATTTTATTTTGTTAAGGACCTTTAAAATAATTGCAAACGGTGGGAAAGCATAGAAAAAGTATTTTTTCCAAGATAACGTAAATGCATCAGCTGCTACAGAACCGGGATCCTTTTTCCACGATACATAAGGCACACATTTATTATTTGTTCGGCTAGCAAAAAAATCAATATTTGGTTTTCCAAATTGTTTAGTTATTATTCTGAAAGCAAAATCAGCTAATTCATATTCCGTTTCAGGCAATAATTTTCTGGATTCGAGGTCTGCCTCAAAATTTTCTTTAGAGCTAATATAAGAAGCAAATATAAAAATATTTCGTTCCTCACACCATTTCTAAATTTCTCTAGCTGTCTCATTTAAATGAACATGCTGAATTCCTCCCATTTTATTAATGTAACAGATAGCTGTTGTATTATCTATTCTCAATAGAACATCACAAGAATTTAAATTTCTAGTAAAACAGTGAAGGCCAAAGAGAGCAGCTTTTAATTCTAATGCATTTATATTAAGATGATGCTCATCTTGAGTCCAAAAACCGTGAACTTTCTCAGAACCGCAGACAGCACCCCAACCAATAAGGGAAGCATCTGTGAAGATTTCGATAACAAATTCGATGTTTCCTAGAGATTTAAAACCCGACATTATATTATTTTCCCACCATAATAGGTCGTTCTTATTTAATCTTAACATGATTTGAGCATCAAAGTTGCCTTCGTTATGAAAAAGCGCACGATTCTTTTGTCTCCGAAGTCTTTGGTATATAACCAACTGTAAGATAAATCAGGACAACAAGATACGATGGAACCGATAAACTTGGCAAAGTCTCGAATTTTACA
>CAKNWW010306308.1:1848-13652 GCA_932074435.1 Andricus kollari | reverse complement strand
GTTGTGTCTTTGCCGAGACTCGAGTTATGCGGTGCAGTCCTGTTAGCCAAACTGTACAAAGTGGTACAATCAGCATTACAAATAAAGATTGACTCAACAAGATTCTGGAGTGACTCAATGATCGTCTTGGGGTGGATTCGATCCTCTCCTTATCGTCGAGAAATATTCGAAGCAAATAGAGTGGCGGAAATCCAGGAGTTAACAAAAGCCGAAGACTGGTTTCACGTTCCTACAAAGGAGAACTCAGCAGACTTCATTTCCAGGGGGCAACTTCCGAAGCAATTCTTAAGTAACGAGATGTGGAAAAGAGGACCTGACTGGCTGATGCAGAGTGAAGAGAACTGGCCAAATAGCGAAATTGAGATCAAGGCCAACAGTACAGAAAATCCAGTAGTAGTCCTAGTAGCGAAAACGAAGGAGCGATCTGAACTCTGGGATCGATATTCATCACTAACGAATCTAGTGAGATTTGTGGCTTCCTGTCTTAGAATAGTAAATAATTTACGTAAACCTACGAAGCTGTCTGGGCTACTATCCGTGGAAGAATTACACCAAGCTTGGAGAAAGGTCATCTCTATGGTCCAGCGGGAAGAATTCAACGAGGAGATTGAAAAGCTGTCAATAAACGAAGAAATAACAGCAAGGTCAAAAATAAAGAAATTGTCTCCTGTATTGGAAGGGGGATTTCTGCGCGTCGGGGGTAGAATCAAAAATGCTGATGTAGGATTTGATAAGAAATACCCGATTTTATTAGAAAAATACTGCATGCATGTGTGAGATGTTTCCGAGCCAAACCAAAAGAAGTATACTATTGAATGGGCGACTTGCCGAAGGTACGACTCGCTGCGACACGACCCTTTGAAAATACAGGGGTTGATTTTTGCGGATCTTTCTTTATAAAGGAAAAGGTACATCGGAATAGGAACAAAATAAATGTATATGTAGCCGTTTTTGTATGCTTATCAATAAAGGCAGTTCATTTAGAATTAGTAGGAGAATTGTCATCTGAAGCTTTCCTAGGTTAATGAAAAAACTACAAATTTTCTAAGTAATGAAGGTATCGAATGGCATTTTTCACCACCAAGGACTCCTCATTTTGGAGGAATCTGGGAGGCGGCTGTGAAGTCCCTAAAACATCATATGAGGCGAACTTTGCGTGATACTTTGTTCAGTTATGAAGAATTGTGCACTTATTTGAGTGAGATTGAAGCAATTTTAAATTCTAGACCACTTACTCCTATGTCATCAGATCCGAACGATTTTGAAGTTTTAACTCCAGGGCATTTTTTAATAGGCTAAGCGTTTATGAGCGTTCCCACACTTGATTTTTCAACAATTAAAGTGAATAGATTGTCGGCATGGCAGCATTTGCAAAAGCTTAGACAGGATTTGTGGAAACGTTGGCACAATGAATATTTAACAGAATTGAATGGTAGAAACAAATGGTGTACCGGACAGCCTAATTTAATTAAAATAGGCTCATTAGTCGTTTTAAAAGATGAGAACTTTCCACCCCTACGATGGGCTTTAGGTAGAGTTCTTGAGACTCATGCTGGCGAAGAGGGAATTGTACGCGTAGTTACCATCAAAACTGAAAAGGGAATATTTAAGAGAGGAGTGAAAAAGGTGTCACCTCTTCCGATAGAAATTGACGATAGTTCAAATTGAACGGGAATCGTTCAAGGCGGGCGGCATGTCGCGTAGCGAATTGTGAATTTAGAATTATAATAACAGCGCCACCTTGACTCAAGTCGATTTGAACTTTAGTTTCCGACAAGCTTTCGAGCAGCTAACTTGTATTGGATTATAAGCAAAGTATTTAATTAATTTTGTGACAAAGGCAGTTTGTGAATTTGTTCAGTGATCATTTTAATGGAATATATGCGTACTCTGGTACTTTTTAAATGTATCTATGGTGTTATTTATTGTGTACGCCTATTGGAACTCTGAATCCTTTAATTTTCCCATGCGTAAAGAGAATTACAAATCGAAGGAAATTTTGGACTGGACTTTGCGCGTGAACAAACAGTGTATAACCTATAGCAGAATTAAGGCTCATGGTCCTGTCAGCTTTACGTAAAGCTGGCAGTACCATGAATTAAAAAAAAATGCAGAACCCAAAATTTGGCTTTTGGGTATTAAATGAGCCTTAAATGAGCCCTTAATTCTGGCATAGGTTATACACTGTTTGTGCACGGTCCAAGAAAATCAAAAACTGCTAATATACTTCATTCTCAGTTTAATGTCGAATTCGTTCACGGGGTTGTTTTCGAGATTTAGGGGTGATTTTTTAAAAAGTTTTTGATTGTTCCGGACAACTAAGAAATATTTCAAACTGAGGCAATACTTTTGCTTGCACTTTATGAGTACTTTTGGGTAAGGGGTAGTTGCCGAATGTTATGGGATGGTTTTGGAAAATTGATTTTGGGGTCGTTGGAGATCCTGAAATGAGCCCTTAATTCTCATGAACTCACTTGTTTAATTAGTGTTAATTAATTTTTAAGGGTAGTTTTTCTGCGATAGGGGTTGATTTTGAAAAATTGCGCCGGGGGTAATTTAAGAGACTTAAATGAGCCCTCAATTCATGTGAAAGAAAAAAGGTAATTAGTGCATATTTATTTTGTAAGGTAGTTTTTCTGTGGTAGGGGTTGTTTTTGAAAAATTGCGCCGGGGGGCATTCAAGAGCCCTACAGGATCCTTCAATTCCTGTGAAAGAAAAAAGTTGATTTAAAAAATATTTCTACCATGGTACTTGCTAGCTTCACGCAAAGCTGGCAGTACCATGCATTTTTAGAAAAAAATGCAGAACCCAAAATTTGGCTTTTGGGTATGAAATGAGCCTTAAATGAGCGCTTAATTCTGGCATGGGCTATACACTGTTTGTGCACGGTCTAATAAAAGAAAAAACTGCTAGTATACTTCATTCTCAGTTTAATGTCAAATTCCTTCACGGGGCGGTTTTGGTCTCTTAGGGGTAGTTTTTGAAATTAGTTTTGATGTTTCCGGACAACCAAAAAATATTCCAAACTGAGGCAATACTTTTTCTTTCACTTTGTGAGTACTTTTGGGTAAGAGGTGGTTTTCAAATATTAAGGGATGGGTTTGAAAAATTGATTTTGAGGTCGTTTTAGAGCCTAAAATGAACCCTTAATTCTGATGTACTCACTTTTTTAATTAGTGCTCATTTATTTTTAAGGGTAGTTTTTTGCGATATGGGGTTGATTTTGAAAAATTGCGCCAGTGGTCATTCAAGAGCCTTAAATGAGCCCTCAATTCCAGTGAAAGACAAAAGTTAATTAGTAGATATTTATTTTTTAGGGTAGTTTTTCTGTGATAGGGGTTGTTTTTGAAAAGTTGCGCCGGGATTTATTCAAGAGCCCTAAATGAGCTTTAAATTCCTGTGAAAGAAAAAAGTTGACGTAACAAGTATTTCTACAATGGTACTGCTAGCTTCACGTTAAGCGGGCAGTACCATGCATTTTTTCAAAAGAAAAATGCAGAGCCCAAAATTTGGCTTTTGGGTAATAAAAGAGCCCTAAATGAGCATTATTTCTGGCATAGATTATACACTGTTTGTGCACGGTCCAATGAAAAGAAAAAACTGCTAATATACTTCATTCTCAGTTTAATGTCAAAATCCTTCACGGGGCGGTTTTGGTGTCTTCGGGGTGGTTTTTGAAATTTGTTTTGATTTTTCCGGACAACCAAAAAATATTCCAAACTGAGGCAATACTCTTGCTTGCACTTTGTGAGTACTTTTGGGTAAGGGTGGTTTTCGAATATTAAGGGATGGTTTTGGAAAATTGATTTTGGGGTCGTTTTAGAGCCTAAAATGAGCCCTTAATTCTGATGTAATCACTTTTTTAGTTAGTGCTTATTTATTTTTTAGGGTAGTTTTTCTGTGATAGGGGTTGTTTTCGAAAAATTGCGCCGGGGGTCATTCAAAAGCTTTAAATGAGCCCTCAATTCCTGTGAAAGACAAAAGTTAATTTGTGCATATTAATTTTTTAGGGTAGTTTTTCTGCGATAGGTGTTGTTTTTGAAAAATTGCCGCTGGGGTCATTCAAGAGCCTAAAATGAGCCCCCAATTCCTGTGAAAGAAAAAAGTTGAATAGTGCATATTTATTTTTTAGGGTAGTTTTTCTGTGATAATGGTTGTTTTTGAAAAATTGCGCCTGGGGTCATTCAAGAGCCCTAAATAAGCCTTCAATTCATGTGAAAGAAAAAAGTTGATTTAGCAAGTATTTCTACCATGGTACTGCTAGCTTCACGTAAAGCTGGCAGTACCGTGCATTTTTTGAAAAAAGTGCAGTTTCCAAAATTTTGCTTTTGGGTAATAAAAGAGCCCTAAATGAGCCGTTCATTCTGGCATAGGTTATACACTGTTCGTGCACGGTCCAATAAAAGAAAAAACTGCTAATATACTTCATTCTCAGTTTAATGTCAGATTCCTTCACGGGGCGATTTTCGAGCCTTAGGGGTGGTTTTTGATTTTTTTTTTATGTTTCCGGACAACTAAAGAATATTTCAAACTGAGGCAATACTTTTTCTTGCACCTTGTGAGTACTTTTGGATAAGGGGTAGTTTTCGAATATTAAGGGAGGGTTTTGGAATATTGATTTTAGGGTCGTTTTAGAACCTAAAATAAGCCCTTAATTCTGATGTACTCACTTTTTTAATTGGTGCTTATTTATTTTTTAGGGTAGTTTTTCTGTGATAGGGGTTGTTTTTGAAAAATTGCGCCGGGGGTCATTCAAGAGTCTAAAATGAGCCTTCATTTGTTGTTTAAGAAAAAAGTTGATTTAACAAATATTTCTACCAGGGTACTGTTAGCTTTACGTAAAGCTGGCAGTACCATGCATTTTTGCAAAAAAATGCAGAGCCCAAAATTTGGCTTTTGGGTATTAAATGAGCCTTAAATGAGCCCTTAATTCTGGCATAGGTTATACATTGTTTGGGCATGGTGGTACTTTCAGGTTTACGCACCTGAGAGAGTAGGGCTGGCCGAGTAGCCGACCGCAGGTACCGGAAAAAGGAGTTACGAGAAGCTTAGCCCTTTGGGACCAGGCCTTTTAAGGGCATGTACCAGACTATCACGTGACCTATTCTTTTAAACGAACTTTCTCATAAACTAATAAGTCGAATGAAATTTCTATACCAGACACACTTTCGTCTTTCTTGCCTTTATGTCTGTCTGGTATGGAAAATTCATTCGACTTATTAGTTTATGTGTAAGTTCGTTTAAAAGAATAGATCACGTGACAGTCTGGTACATGCCCTTAAGAAAAGAATAATATATTCTAAAATCTAAACTCTACACTTTGCACTGCCGAAGAAATTTCAAAACACTCACTGAGATGCCGATTTGTTTGATTCAAACAAACTCAATCTTGTTTCAATTATATTTTTAAATCAAACCTTATACATGAACCCATAAAAGATTGATTTAAACGAAAGTTTTTATTTAAATAAATTATCCTTTTACTTGATATTTATAATTAAGAGGCGTATCGATATTCCTTAACTTATATTTTACGTGAATCTACAATCATGTAAACTCGATCTCAATAACAAACTATTTATATTTTTCACTTCAAATCTTAAGGAATTATGTGTAAAACTATATTTTATCTGGTAAAGTCATTGAGGTTCATCTTCTGTCTTATGAGAAAAAGTGATTAATATTTGTCTTGGTTTAAACAATTGAAAACTTCTAGCGGATGGAATGTTCAGTAGAATTCGCAGAAGTTTTCTATAAAGGTTTACTTCAATTGACCTAGGTGTTCATGAAGTAGGAGGTTTTTTTTTGTTTTGCGTGGTGCCATGAAATTGAATTCGCAGCGGCGTAGCAGGTTGTTATCTAGGTCTGGGCGTACAAAATTTTATTCTCCAACATGAACTCTTTATATCAATTAAATATTTAAAAAATTAAATTTGTTGTATTAGGTTTGGGTCATTGTTAAAAATAAAATGCATTATTATACAGTCCAAGCTCCGAGCATGGCCGTTTTCGGGGCTGTAGGGGAGTATAATTCCAAGAAGCCATAAACCCCCACTCTAAGCGCGGTCACACTCGACTGCGTGGAGAAAAATTCAGCTGACCAACTCCACGGAAATCCGGCGCGTCGGATAGGTTAAAAATTTATCTCGAACATCGTTTTATGTACCTAGTGGACATTACATGTGTACAAAAGTGATTCATATTGGATTATTTCGTTATAAGCCCGAGCTTAAAGGTATGTAAAACATTAAAATCGATCATTAGCTATGGTATGTTCGATTCTTAGAATAAATGTAAACAAAGTGTCAAAATGACAAATATTTCACCTCACTTTTAACGTAACCTGTGAAATCTTGTGCAGTACATTCATAATTAATTACTGTGTCGTATTGCTTGTTTTTTTTTTGTTAAACAAAGAGAAACTCAAACATCGAATTGTCAATTATAACATAAATCTGGTGTCACTCGTGTAATCTTATTATTAATTATAACAATACATGTAAAACTTGAAGAAAAAAGAACAATGTAAAGCTTTTTTTACAGTAATAAAAATAGATATTCGTTCATTTGAAATATGGAAATTCACTCTTTCCCACGTTTTGTACTGTGCAATAATACTGCGAACGGTTTTCTTATAGAAACGCATATTAAATGAGCTGCAATCAGATATCTAATATCTTTTGAACGCGATTTTATAATTTTTCATGGTTTTGTTCGGGTTTTAACGTTCACATTTTATGTTGAACATTTATCCAGAACATCTTTATCCAAAGCCTTTAAATATTTGACGAAACATAAAATAAACAATGATTAGTTAGCCCTATAGTACATAAATTTGATTTTATATTAAAGCAAAATTTTTTTTAAGTGGACTAAAAATAATTTTGAATAACGAACAGTTTTCCTGATATTTAATTTCTTATATGTATAACAAAATAAACAATTTGTTTGACTGACAAATTCAAGGTTGGGCCCGAGAAAAACCTTCAGATTCGGCCGTTTCTCTCGCGGACATCCTCGGAGCGTTAGCTATGAAATGCATCGATCGCGACCGACGCTTAAGGGCCCTGGAAATCATGTGTAAATCGCAAAAATCGGATTCAGGCCAAACGGTGAAGGCATTTTGTCTGATTTTTTTTATACAGACTCTAAAGAGTATAGAGACTCTCGGTACAGCTCGATTTTTTCGAAAAAAATTATATTTTTGATGCAAAAATTGAGGGTTCGTATCAAAGAATGGGTCGCGCGCTCGAAAACGCGGAAAACTATTGTCCACGTGTCTCATGATATTCAAATTTTAAAGGTCAAAAAATTAAATTTGTTAAAATATGGACATATAGAAAAGGGGAAGATGGAACTTTTTTTTATCTGCAGTTTTTTTGCCCGATAAATATTTTTAAAAGTAAAAATAAAAAAGTGAAAACAAAATTTCCTCAAATTCAATTATTTTTTAAAACATAAATCGTCAAAACTCATCTAAATATCATTGAAACTGTTTAAAATTTGGTATAAGCACACAGTGTACCCTAACAATGCCTACAAAATGAAAAAAAACAACAAAAATTGTCTATTGTTTAATAATAATTAATTGCAAATTGAGACCGTTCGATAAGCACGTTTTTTTAGTTTCGGCAAAGAAAAGTATCCAGGAAACTTTATACTTAAAAGAACTTTCAGTGAGACATTTGTTCCTCACTATTAAAGTAAGATTTCTGGAAATTTTTAGATCGATTCAATGAAAATTGACGGAAATATTCATTATGTAAGAAAGTACGCGACGCCATCTACGATTGCGAGCGCTTCTCAACGTTCGCTTGTACTCTCGCCGGTACTTGCCTATAAAGGACGCTTTCTTACATAATGGATATTTCCGTCAATTTTTAATGAATCAATCTAAAAATTTCCAGAAATCTTACTTTGTAGGCATTGTTAGGGTACACTGTGTGCGTATACCAAATTTTAAACAGTTTCAATGATATTTAGTTGACTTTTGACGATTTATGTTTTAAAAAATAATTGAATTTGAGGATATTTTTTTTCACTTTTTCATTTTTACTATTAAAAATATTTATCGGGCAAAAAAACTGCAGATACAAAAAAGTTCCATGTTGCCCTTTTCTATATGTCCATATTTTAAAAAATTTAATTTTTCGAACTTTAAAGTTTGGATATCATGAGACACGTGGACAATTGTTTTCCGCGTTTTCGAGCGCACGACCCATTCTTTGATACGAACCCTCAATTTTTGCATCAAAAATATAATTTTTTTCGAAAAAATCGAGCTGTACCGAGAGTCTCTATACTCTTTAGAGTCTGTATACAAAAAATCAGACAAAATGGCTTCACCGTTTGGCCTGAATCCGATTTTTGCGATTTACACATGATTTCCAGGGCCCTTAAGTGGTGGGGGTAGCGCTCGAGCGAGAAATTGGAGAAGCGGACATGCTCGGGGCGGCCATGATCGGAGCTTGGACTGTACTTCCCTATCATCATGTTAATCAAGCAAATATGTATTTCAAAGGAAAACACTTCTAAGGATTCTACTGAACATTTCACCAGTTGGAAATTTTCGATTGCTTAAACTTACACCGATATATTTTGCGACTGAACGTATTCCAACCTTCTTTGTGGTCTTACGCAGAAAAAGATTAATAGACCGAATCCATTTTAAATTATACTAGAGCCTCATAAGCGCGCTCCGCGCGCGACGAATTTATTTACAAGTAATTATTTTATTTTGAAATGAAGTTTAGTAAAAAACCATGAAATTAATTTTTACTTCAATAATTTTTATTTATACACGGCTTCGCATGAATACCCTCTCACGATGCAGGATAAAATTTGTGCAACTCTAAACATTTTTATGCAACTTTGAGAAAAAACATATACAATTTCGGCGCGTACAAATTTTCATAGATATACACAGCAAATAAATGATCTCGACTGAGAAGAGTCCAGATATCAAGCCATTTCGAGCTTAACGAACATAATAACGAACAAGCATAACGAACGAGTTACTGTGTACTTGCTACGTTTTTATCTCGATTTTAACTAATGTTGAGCAGGATATTTTTTACGGGAAGGTTAATTACTTCGACAAATTGCCAAACTCTTAATTTCTTCACGGAAATATTTTAAATTATTAATAAATCTTCGAAATTTCAAGAGCATAATAGAAAGAAGTCATCGGAAAGATATTCTTAGTTAATTCTGTAAAAAAATTCGCCCTATTCGTTGAAAAATATCCAAATTCTGATTTTTGTTATGAAAGTTCTTTAAATAATTAATAATTCTTGTAAATATACCAAACAACATAGAAAAGAGCATCCGAAAGACAATCGTAGTTGACTCTGTGAAGAAATTTTGTCTATTCCTTGAAAAATCCTTAAACTCTGAATATGTCTATGAAATATATTTAAATAATTAATAATTATTGTGAATGTGCAAAGTAATGTACGAAATTCTGATTTGAAATACATACTTTTTTCCTTCCGTAAAAAAGGTCCTCGAAAAGCCATTCTTAGTTGCCTCGGATTTGCTGATAAAAATTGTTTAAATAATTAATAATGCTTGGGAATTTATAAAGTATCACAGAAAAAAGTTATCAGAAAGATATTCTTAGTTAATTCTGTAAAAAATTTAGCCCATTCGTTGATAAATAAGCAAACTCTGAATTTGTTTATGTGAATTGTTTAAATAATCAATAATTCTTTTAAATTGAAAAAGAAACATACCCAATTTCTGAATATGTTTATAAAAATTATTTTACTAAATAATAATTATTGCTAATGTGCAAAGTAATGTAGGGAAGTCTTATTGGAAATACCTACTTTCTTGCTTCCGTAAACAAATTGAGCCTATTAGTTTCAAAACAGCTGAATTCTCAATTTGTTTATAAAAATTGTTTTAATAATTAATAATACTTGAGAATTCACAAATTACCACAGAAAAAAGTCATAGGAAAGATATTCTTAGTTAAGGGCATGTGATACTTCAATCGGGTTCAGTTCCCCCGGGTTTTTGTCAACAGAACTTAAAATTGGTAAAAACTGAATTCGGAGATGCTATAAAATAGAATAACGGACGTCCCCGAACTCTTTTTTTAAGCGATAATATCAAAAAAAAATATAATCTGCTAAATAAAATTTTTCTGTATATGCACTATTTGGAGGTTAGGATCGGTTGTCAAGTCTCTGTCATTCCGATAATGTTGGTATCTGTTGTACCGAGTGGCATAGAGGGCGTCCTAACGAGCATAAATTAAATTATTTATGAAATATATTTTTTGGATTGCCTACAAACAAGCTTAGTTCCGGGACATTAGTTACTATGTTTTATTACTTGTCCTAAGTTTTCGACCAAAAATATTGTGTAGTTTGGAAGTAAATCTGCGGGGAGAATTGTAACACACATAACCTCAAAATACACACATATTAATCAAATTTAGCAAAATTAAATTTTTTTAAATTATTCCACAACAGAAGAGTACAGGGACGTCCGTTAGCATGTTCGCTATCATTCCCAAAATTTTTAAGACAAAATCTTTATTATTGTAGGAAAAAAGCCGGGGGAACCTAACACTGCTAAAATCGATCATTGTTTATGTATCACATGCCCTTAATTCTGTTAAAAACTGTAGCCTATTCGTTGACAAATAGCCAAGTTCTTGATTTCTTAATGAAAATTGTTTAAATCATTAGTATTTCTTGGAAATTTGCAAAGTATCATATAAAAAAGTCATCGGAATGATATTCTTCGTTAATTCTGTACAAAAATGTAGCCTATTTGTTAAAACATAGCCAAATTATAAATTTTTTTATGAAAATGGTTTAAATCATGATTAATTCTTGAATATTTACAAAGCAACATAGAAAAGAGTCATCAGAAACACTTTTCGTAGCAATATAGAAAAAATTAGCAGAAAGATATTCTTGATTAATTCTATGCAAAAATTAGCCTATTCATTGAAAATAGCCAAAATCTGAATTTGTGAAGCAGCCTAGAAAAAGAGTCTTCAGAAAGACATACTCCATAAACAAATTGTGCCTATTCCTTAACAAATAGTCAAGCTCTAGATATGTTAATAAATATTGTCTAAATAATAAATAATTATTGTAAATTTTCAAAGCATCATACATAGGAAAGAGGTATTTGAAAAACATTTTTGATTGATTCCGTAAACAAATTGAGCCTATTCGTTGAAAAATTGTCAAGTTTTTAATTTTTAAATCGAAATTGTTCAAATATCTAATAATTCTTACCAAATCATAAAGCAAAATGGGAAAGCGTAATCACAAAGATATTCTTAGGCGCCTCCGTAAACAAATTGTGCCTATTCCTTGAAAAATACCCAAACTCTGAATATGTTTATAAAAACTGTTCAAATAATTAATAATTATTGTAAATGTTCGTTGCAAAATGGCCGAGCTCTTAATTTGTTTATAACATTTTTTTAAATAACTAATAAGTCTTGTAAATTTGCAGAGCAATATAGAAAAAAGTCATCGGAAATATTTTCTTATTTAATTCTGTTAAAATTGAGCCTACTCATAGCCAAACTCTGAATATGTTTATAAAAATTGTTTTAATAATTAATAATTATTGTAAATTTGCAAAGCACCGTCGAAAAGAGTTATTGGAAATACATTCTTGGTGATCCTGTAAACAAACTGAGCCTAGTCATTGAAAAATGGCCGAACTCTTAATTTGCTGAAATAATTAATAATTATTGTCGATTTTCAAAGCATCATCAAAAAATTCATCGGAAAGATATTCTTAGTTAATTCTGCAAAAAATTGAGCCT